>CANTFL010000604.1:0-126847 GCA_947650285.1 Hyaloperonospora brassicae
CAATAGGTCTAGCTTAGGCGAATCCCAAGTGAGAAACGCCAAGTCGACCGACGTGCCGCACGTCAAAGCCCATTCTCTAGCTCTTACATCGAGCTTTGAGATGGCCAGCGAGACTCGCTGATGCTTGATTGAGATCAAGCCAGATCTCATGGCCATCTCAATCTCACGGATCCAGAGGGTCAAGTTTTCCCCCTCCTTCCCGGAGTAATGTTTAACGTCCACCCGAAGGGGACGAGGCTTAACCTATTCTGGTGGCACCGCCACGTAGCGTGTCGGCATAGCCGACGCTACCTGGTTATGAACCTTCCCTAAAAGGGCCGTTTCGTACTGCATGAAGGTCTCGACTCGTGCATTGAGCACATCGGGACCTTGTGCAGCTAGAAACTTCACATAATATAGGCCTACGGCCGCGGTGAGCTTCTCAAGCGCGGCCTTTTGGGCCTCAGAGAGGGGTGTGGATTGCTCCATCCTCACAGAGGATCAGTCGTTACCGAATCGGGCGTAGATTGACTACTAGTGCTACCAAGTGCAGCGGAGCTATACAACTCCTTAAGTCAGAGGAAGACTTAACGCTCTTACGAGCAACTTTGGTTCTACGAACCCGACTCAGAGAGTCAACAAGCTCAGAGAGCTTACGATCCCCGTTCCTAAGAGACCAAACGATTCAAAAGAATCACAGCACAGAGTGCTCAGGAGTAGCTACCTTCACAGGTATTGCTAGCTCCTATCGATCAAAGACGCCTCGTAAGGCACGTGTCTTTCAGTGATCAAAAGGGGAACTGAATTTTTATTTCTTTAATTAACCTAAAAGAACACCTTAGAACAAGGTATTTAACCTGCCCTAAATAACCTCTTAAAAGATCTCGCAATCAATTGATGACAGACATCAGTCTTCAACAATTGATACACTCACTGTGTTCTAAAATTACTTTATAGAATACACCCTCTCTTGTGTGCAACACACCTATCGTCGACTACCAGCCGACGTGTAACCCCGTTACAGATACCGGAACTCGGATCGTGGCGGCTTATGTGTTTTTATAAATCCGGGTCGTGAAGACTTCAGAAGACCAATAAATATACATATCATCTGTAATATATTGAGCCCTAGGCGCAAATGTTTGAATTTCCAGTGTGGTTGGATGGGCAAATGAAATGTGCCCTTTGTCTTCGACGATGCGGCGACAACTTGTGGAGTCTTTCTACTCGACGAATTACCTTAGCAGGGAGTCTTCGTCGACTCGTCTGTACCTATAAGTACTAAAATTAAAGGTTCCGGGACGACGCGTGTGCGTCGACCTGCTCACAGAAGCATTTAATTGCTGCTGTATAAACAGATCGGAATGTTGAGCATCAATATCCGTCAACTGCTTGGCCTTTTGAGCACCGATATCGTTTAACTTCTTGGAGCCGTAATATATTCGCAATCCTAATTTGTAACTTCTGGCAGCAAATATTCTAAGATGAGATTAAATATAGCGGAATTCTGCTAATTATAGTCAAGGGCCTTCAACATGGCATTTTGGGCGATCTTGTCAACCGTAAAACTCATTCGTGATTAATCACTCTATTCATTACAAATATATAGCCAATGCATTCACGTGTGGCGTAAAAGCTTTTCTCTTCACTTAACATGTTCAAGTTAGATGAGGTAGTCGTTGTCGTTATACGGACCACGAAATGCTACCTGGAGTGAAGAGACACGTTTTTTTCGATAGCTGGTAAGCCCTTGTGTGTTATTCAATACATAGGCGCGTAACTCCGGACGTCACGTACAAGTGATTGTGAGGAAGCGCGGGGTTGAGGTTATAGCTAAGGAAGCTCGAAGTAGGTGCATTGTAAAACTGTATTAAACTTATTGATATTATTTATGATTAACTTTTCGTATCGTAATTTTGGGTATGCAACTACAATCTCCTAATAAGGTTTCTCGCTCACCACGTTTGGCGCGCTACCAGCAGCAATTAGTGGTTCATATGTTAATACAATGACCTATTTTAACTAATAAGTAAATCAGCCAAAAAATCCTTCGAAATTAATATTTCATTCATATCCTAGCCACGTCATACTGATGAATATTGTCTACTTAAGAAATATTCAGAATGATGTAAATTATTATCTATGATATGTAATGTACTCCTTCAGTAAAATTATCCAGTATTGATAGAGGCGATGTTGTGAGAAAGTGGTGTTTTTTATGACCGTTATCATCTTTATCTTGTGTCTCACGCTTGTATCTTCGTTATATACCTTCTATTATCAATGGTTTTGGGCACTTAACAAGAAATGTATTGACATATAAATTTCCGCTTGAAGCGGCAGGAAGCGAACACGAAAGCTTCTTTACCTTAGGGCTTGGTGCAACATTACCTTTTTACCAACTTATTTAATCGTCTAATTTAAAGTTTAAATTCATTGAAATTTGCCATGGACATAGATTTATTCATATTGTTTGTAATATTATAAGTTAAGCTATCGCATAACTTCACAAATCATGCTAATATTATTTTCGGATGTTCTATTGCGAGGTTATAATTTATATTTTATGCTATGCATTCTCAAGTATAAATTATAAATTGTAAGTTGCTGCGAAAATGAGAGATGTACGATGGTGATCCGCGACTTCATCAATATTCACCCATATACCTACTAATTCAATACTTATTGATATTTGCTTATCACCGCTGTAAAAAGCTAGTTGCAGGTTCTGGCGAGGTTTCAACGGGCCCCATTCCCTTCTTTACTCATCTAGTTCATCTCTTATATGGTGCATATGAAATAAACAAGGCGTCTGATTCCAATCTTTAATTTTATAGAATACAAATCGATATGGAGATAAGAGATGCTGGTTTTTAAATAACACTTATGACATGTTCGATGTCAAGGATAAGGAGCGTAATTACCCGAAAATAAGAAACCTTTAAATGTAATGTCGCTTATAAATGTGTTAAGCTGGATGAGAAACCGAAAATGTACTTCGTCCGATGAAATATTTTGCCTCCACTTTAGAACGGTTGTTAGTGGTCAAGATATCCCAATCCAAATTCTCTACGTGCTATTATAAGTCAATATGAACAATTTAATAATTAATTAGGTCGATTAGTGGCCTATTGCCCGCTTCACTTGATATCGAGCATCACTGCACTCCATATCGTTCATGCGGTTCGCTCTCTGACCTGTTTGAATATAAATGTGTCATTTTCATCCTTACTGACGTCATGGAGGCTACTAGATGCTTGTTTATGTACAATATATATATATATATATATATATATATATATATATATATCTTATCTGACATGATAGAAACTGATCCGGTTCCGCACACACCAAAATGCTCATATAACCCCCTGTGGAAAGTTGGTCGTATGTCACTCGTCACAATTGATGGTAGGAGTAACCAAAGTAAAATAAAGCGGGTTTTGACTTTCCTCGACACTTCAGCAGGCATGTTCAACGGCACTACATTTAATTCCTATCGAAGTGCATATGTCGTCCATCTGGTCCGCCAAACTCGAATGATATTTACACTTGGTGATCGCTTCTCCTCTTCCAATATGTCAACACATCTCAAACATTATATGTGACGACCTTCTCTCCTCGTGTCATCGGCCAAACATGCTCAAAATACGACGTGGGCACCGTCTCTCTTCGTCTCAAATACCAGGCTCATTCTAAACAAACAAATAGTATTCGGACTTCACATGTAGTGGTTCTTGCACTTCATTCGCAAGACCTCACTGACCTGTTTTAAACAATATCGTATAGACCCCCATGCTACAATATAAACCTGGATTAGGAGCAAACCAATCACGATCGTCTCGAAGTTCATGAAGTGGGCTAATGGCTTGAAGACCTACACTGCACAGCGTAATCCATATAAAAATTACTGTCGATCCGTCCCCACAAAACTCGAACAAAAATTCGTGGTCATATGGACCGAACAATACAGAGAGGTTGTGGTTGAATACAGAAAAGTGAACGATATTGATATACAACAAATACGTTGTACGACGAAAGATGTATACATCTGGAGTTGTGGAATGCGTCGGTCAAAGTGAGTACCATTGATGCGACTAAATGCGCACCACGTTCGACATACAACAGCAACCATGCAACACATTTCATGCCTTAACGACTCCGAGCCCGCGAATGTACATCTTTAAGTAAGAAGCACGCCTTCATGTGATAACACGAAGTCGTACATTTGCCTTCAGCGTGCGGTCACTGGAGGGCACAAACTAGATAGTCTCATCATCTTATTGGCCACACATAAAGTTGCATTGTGGTCTTTACAAGAAACCACTCTAAAATGATAGAAAAAAATACCTTTATAGTCATCTTCCTTCGTATGCAAAATTATGGTTTGCAGGTGGCCATTTTGAATGACAACGACCCCTTTATTTGTCAAACTTGTCCATGTGGGATGGTCATTGAATTATATGGAAGCTACAAATTGATCTGCAATATTCGAGCTGTAGATTACCTAGAGTGGCATCAGTAATTACGTTTCAATATTAGCGACTGCTTTAACTAATGACATGCTGATTCGACTGGGCATCCAGCGCAACTACGGTTGGAACAATATAGGCCACGACTAGGGGCACACCCCACTTTTGCTTGGGGCACACCCCATTTTTGCTACGGGCACACCCTCTCTCCTAAAATGATGTAAAGGACCTCACATATTATGGTGCAGAATAAGTAAAACATGTAGTCACTTACTACTGCTCGATACATCCCTATCTTAAACGGTGAATTGCACTCATGCGCGAGATTTTATCAATCCATCTTGGCCAGGGCGGATTCCAAATGGGCGATCCCTGCTGGGATCTCTACTGTCTCAAAGACGGTATACTGTCCAATGGTACAATGCCAAGATCTGGTCATCGGCAGTGGCAACGACATCCGAGTTTCTACGTGCTCACAGTCACGAGTCGTTTGTAGCCGGGCCCCAACGATTCCCACGAGTCGAGAGCGTAACGTCATCGCGGGCTTTGCCGAAGGTTTCTACATGACACACGCCGCTAACGTGTAGATACTTCTGCAAGCGTGGAACAAACTTCGCGCGTGGCAGGAAGCACGTAAGTCGAGAAAGCTTCCAATCAAACGTTCGGGTATAGCGTGCAAATTGTGGTATGACTTGCACGAGTCGTCGACGTTACGGCTAGGCGCGTGGACGAAAGAGGAAAACACAGTGCTTCGACGGTTGGCCACGGGGCAAAGAAGATTCGAAACTATGCTGCTGACCTTTGAGACGCTTTCGAGTCTCTTTTCCGTTTGCCACGCCAAGCTTCAGTGTTCGTCTGTCGCTCGCCGTAAGTTAAAACAAGCGAGAAACCTCATGCAATGCAACACTATGAAGTGCGACCTGTGACGAAGGTCACCACGCAACGCAATGCTGTCGCTCGCAAGAATGGACTATTAAGGCACAAGAGGTGGCGTTTTACACGCAACAGTCAGATTCGCGTGACGCCGGGAGAGGTACATGAAGACGTATGTCAACATGCATGGGCTTGACATGTGTCCGCCAAATCAATCTCTTGTGGTATGCCAAACAATACACCATGTTTCACAAAAATTTCAGCTTTTTGAATGACGACAAATGACCGTTGCGCCGTTGCAGCATCTTCAGCACCTCCGCTACTCCACAAAACCAAGTTGACCGAGAGCCAATGCGATGCCAATGAGCACAACAGCGACTATCCACAGCGCGTGAATGGACTCGGACGTTTTTTTTCAGCTGCAGCGGACGCTGCTTGGAAACAGCTTTGCTCTCGTCTGCCTCGGCCTTACCCAGCAGACGGCCACCCCAGCGTATTTTCTCCTCCATCTTCTGCTCTGCTACTTTTTCCTTCAGCATCTTCATGGCTTTACGGACATTCTTATCCGTTGGGTGGTGAGTTGCAGTTCGAGTAAGCTTCTCCTTAGCTTCCTCGAGGCACGGACAAATACGTACCGCGTGAAGTAATTGTGGAATTACAGCTAACGTCTGTGACGAGGTACGCACCAGTCCATACCGTAAAACTGTACTGTAGTGTATACGTTCATTATTCAGCACCATAAAATATGAAGTCCTTTTTATCAATTTAGGAGAGCGGGTGTGCTTGTAGCAAAAATGGGGTGTGCCCGTAGTCGTGGCCTACAATATATGATGGTGTTAAAGAACTGCATATGCTTAAATAATGTTGCTGTAATGCCACGCACTCGTGCGTAACTCAAACGCAAAATGTTGGCGTAGAGATTATTTAACACTCGATAATCAAGCTATCATCTTACTTTGCTACAGTCATGAGATTGCATTAACATTTTTCGGTTAATTTGCTATAATTTGTTCTGTGTAGAGATGCTAGATTACAGACGGCCGGATCTAAGCCTTTTTTTAGATCGGCCACACTGACCCTAACACGATAGAAAGGTCCTGGGATGCTTCCATGAGTGCTGACGTACATCAGGAGTCGGCATATTTTTGGGTATCGTTATTCTCGTGTCCGTTTTAACTCTGCCAACGTATTTAGCGAAGCAGTCACCCAAGTAAATATTAATAGTACCACCAAAAGAAAGGATGTAAGAAGTTTATAATGTAGTTTTTGGAGCAGCCCTTTTCCTAATTACCCAAAAATAGTTTACTAATAAAAATTAGGACTAATCAGGGAAAGGGAGGTGTGTATCCCTCAATCACGACATTTTTACCATACTGTCGATAGTGGAACTAGTGGAGTAAAATGGTGGCTCCATTGGCACCCCCTGTCACTCGCAAAGCTAGCTCCAGCGCTGTCGCTGCACAGTGGTCTCACGTGGGCCACCACCGTACAAGCATCCCTCCAGAAGCGACGTTCGATGAGCAGAATTCGCAGATCAAGCAGGAGCTGCTGGCGCTAATTACCCAGTACCTACAGCAGGAAGGGTTTACGATGTCGAGCGCCACAATTCAAGACGAAGCCAACGTCAAGCGCCACGTCCGGCTGCAAGAGAGAGATGCACTTCGACGGTTGAGCACAGCTATTATGGACGGGGATTGGGATCTTGTGGCTAAACTGCTGGGCAAGCACCTGAAGAAATTTCACGCCGCCCACCAGGGGTTCCTGTACGCCGTGTGCAAACAGGAATATCTGGAACTCATTGACCGACAAGAGTATCAAAAGGCCTTTACTTTTCTCACCACGCACCTCAAGCCGCTAGAGAAAGTGGCGGTCGCGACGAGCTCAAGCCGCCACGAATTTAAAGAGCTTTGTTACTTGCTCACTTGCAAAGCCGTGGGTGAATCGAATGCTTTTCGGGACTGGGAAGGTGTCGTGGGGTCAAGAGAGAAGCTGGTAGAGCAGCTAAAAGCCACTTTTGCCCTAGAAGAGGTAATTTCACCTCAGCAGGATGGAGATGCTATCATGACAACGCCACCTGTGGTACTTCCAGACAACCGACTGGTGCAGCTACTACACCAAAGTGTAGCATATCAGATGGAGTTCAGCAGATACCATCCAAAGACCATTCCCAAGGTTACTACGCTGTTGCGGGATTTTGAGTGTGAAGTGCTGCCGAATGCAGTGAAAGGCACCTACGTAGGTCACTCTCAAAATGTTAAATTTGTCACGTTTGTAGGTACCGATGGCGAGTTGCTGGCTTCGGGGTCCAGTGATGCCACAATTAAGCTCTGGCCTAGCGAACTGTCAAGCACGTCGCAAGAAAATGGAGAAGAAGAAGCAGATAAGACCCTGGGCACAGTCTGCCAACAGTGGACTCGAGACCTGCTCGGCCACTCGTCCAGGATCTGGTACCTTGCCGCCAATGCATCAGGAGAGCGTCTTTACTCAGGGTCGGGTGATGGCACTGTCAAGGTATGGGACTTGCGCGCAGCGCTAGCCGAGCGAGTTGCGGCTCAAAGTGACTCAAGCGATCGGCTGAATGAAAAACGTGGATCCAATGTCATGCAGTCTGCATTCGAAGCTGCTGCCGCTGCTACCTCGGGTTGTCGATCTGCAATTGCGACTACCTCGACGCTGCCCCACAACTACTCAGTGTCATCGGCCGAGTGTCTGGCAACACTCGCGAGTCCAAATGGTGGTGACGTGTACAGCGTGAACTTGCATCCCAGTGAGACGCACTTGGTGACCGGAGGATATGACCAAAGTGTGCGATTGTGGGACATTGCTACTGGTGCTGTGGTGAAGACGTTTCGCGGGCACTTCGCGTCTGTATGCGATATTCAATTTAACAGACATGCCAATTTTGTTGTGAGCGCGTCGAAAGATGGCACCATCCGATTGTGGGATATCCTCAGTGGGCTGTGTGTTCACACTTTGCGTCAGACCTTAGGTGAGGTAACGTCTATTTCCATGGCCTCGAATGGATATACGCTACTGAGCGGCTCACGGAATAACAGCAATCGTTTGTGGGACTTACGCATGCTCCATACTCCACGCGCTCATCTGACGACGGGTATAAGCAATGGGCCGTCCAGCGGTGTATCGGCTGGATCATACTGCGGTTATTCGACCGGGGGCAACGGGGTCAACGGTCACGGATCCGGTCACTCGTTGAACAACGGTTTCGGGAGTTTGGGGGTCGCAGCTTACGGTAGCAGTGGCAATTTGAGTACAAGTGGAAGTACCAGCGGTGGAAGCAGCGCTTTTTCGGGAAGGTGCCACGCAGAGCAACGTCCGCTTCAGCGCTTTAAGGGCCACCGGAATACTGCTAAAAACATCGTGCGGGCATCGTTCGGCCCACGTGAAAGTTTTGTGTTGGGTGGATCCGAGGACGGCTACATTTACATATGGGAAGTGGCGACGGGCAAGTTGCTCGAGCGGCTCACCGGTCACAGCGGCGTGACTTACAATGCCCAATGGCACGAGAAGCAGGCACTACTAGCTTCGAGTTCCCACGACGGTACGATTAAGACATGGTGGTGGCAAGACAAAAGTAACTAGCTGTAATGGCTGAACAAGCTCGTTGTTGTAATTGTCATCCGCGGTGTAATTAATTTGTTCTTAATCTTTATTGCCGACCGATTGCATCGTTCAGCTTAGTATGGTCGAGGAACCTTTTCCACACTACTGGGAAGAGGTCGGCAACTTCTCTAGCGACTACCTTGCATTTTTCTTGCGTCGCTTGGTCTGTTTGAGGAGCAGGGCCACACGCAAGCTCCTTCTCAACCACGTACTCAAGAAATCGCGTGCCAAGTGCGTTATACTGATTGGAAACCTCGTCTGAGATTCGCATGTATCCTGAAATGGCTCGGAAGCGCTTTCGCATTGACTCCTTAGCTTCATCCAGCTTTCGGACGCGACATGACACATCATCAGCTAGCCTGATTGCACGGCAAAGGGCTTTGGCCTTTTCACGGATCGCTCGCAAGCACACATACCAGAGGCTTTTACACTTCTCCATACCTATTACGTCGGCTTTGTCATCGAGAAACAAATAAACGCTTCCTTCTTGTCGATAAGCACGCGTACTGCGCTCGAGCATGTTTGCAAAGACATCGGCATCAAACTTTTTAATGTCGTTGGAGACAGTGCGTATTCCAAGTGCGCGCATAAATTCGTACAATAGCACGGGGTTCACACAAATCTCAGCACCCGCCGCAACTTCCAATGTCATTACCGATAATCCGTAGAATACTGGGGTGTCTTCCACAATATTTTCATGTAGCTGCACGTGTTGGTGGCTTGGACAAAGAACCTCGAACGATGCGGTGGCACGTGTTTGCCATAGGAACTCACACAGCAGCGTACGATCAGCTGGCTTAAGCGCGAACAGCAAGCGTAATATAGCAGTGGCAATGGGTGCTGCGGCAACGAACGGGTCACTGTTGTCACTTCGCTCCTGCATCCTTGCACGGTCGACATCCTCCACATTCTGGGCCAGTAGGTGAGTGTTCTTCGACCCGAGCACATATATAAACTTTCCGTCACTTCGCTTGAGTACTGCTAAGTGACCAGCCTCACCGTTTTCCTTGGTTGTCGATATCATCCATCTGCTCTGTGCTCGCGGCTTGATGAAGAATTTGGACAGTTCACCCTCTGCACTCTCTTTGTGCTTGTTGAGCTCAGCGCCATCCTCTTGACCTGTAAATTTCTTGTACCCACGCACTAACGGAAAGAAGTAAGTCGTGTTCTGTCTCTTCCACTTTGCAATGCAGTTTCCCCGTGGCAGCCACCGTCTAGCGTACGGAGACTCGAGATAGACTGCATCGTCGGGTCTTCCTGGTAGCCCCACTTTGATATCGTAAATAGCTTCTAGGCCAGGCAATAGCTCCGGAAGCGCGTGACGTTTGCGCACGACCACACCTTTCGTGCGCTGGGACTTCGACAAGTGCTCATTCCAGTATTCCGAATCTCTCTCAACCACTTGGTCAAAGCTCTTGACTCCTTCATGCTGCGTTCGTAAATAAGTTTCGAGCTGGCGGCGGCCCGCGCGCATGTGCACAAGTTTATCAGCATCTTGGCCGAGCTCCAGACGATCAAGATAGATCCGTAAATCATCCGATAAACGCGACGTGAGAGGTGCAAAACAGGGTAAAGGTAGAGACTCAATCGTCATTGCAATGGGGTCGTACAGATGGGTGCTTAACGTTTGATAGCGATGCGGTTGGCTGAGAGTTTGTCATTCGTCCACGATTGGTTTCGAGTGTACCACGTCAAACTTGTTTGACTTACGATACGTAGAGGCGGGCTTTACCTCACCATGAACAGCGCGAGGTGGATTTTGTCACGATGTGTATCAGAGACCTACTTGACGATAAGTGATAGCGGGATGTGGACGGATCATATCTTTGAACGAGAACGCGGCTCGTTCGCAGGTGAAGGTTGATAATCACGTAATGACGGTTTCAATCTGGTAAGATTCGAGTACATTGTAGATAGGACCTCCTCAATAAAGATTGAATACACAAACTTTTGGTAGGGTCTCCTGGGGCAACACCGCTACTTTATATCGACTTCCCCTCTATGGTCTCAGGTACTTCGAATGCATTTACATTCCAGTTTAATGATCGAGAATGATTTAGACAAAATGCTCTTGGCGAATGCGATTGATGCGAAACGAGTTGACGCCATGATGTACGGTACAATAATGGCCGCAATTTAACTCGCCACCAATGTTTCGAGTTACTAGCAGTGGCAAGCTCAAAAAATGGTCGGGTCTAATTGAATAAGTCATAAGATGAACGTGATGGAAGGGACTAAAGACGGACGCGGTCAAGGCTCTATGAATGCAATACTGGCTCACAGCGACGACAGTTTCCCCAAATCTGCTAACTCGCTGGTTGGATCAAGACTCTGTTTAATTGATCGTTTCGCCAACCACAACTATTGATCCAGATCATTGGGTCACAGTAAGATCGCATCGGGTAAAAATGCATATTCGTATTCATACATACACTGTTCCCTCTCTATCAGCGGTAATAAGTGTCATTTTCGGGTGTGGCGTGCGAAACTGCGGATGTAGAAACCTTCGATGTATATATGTCCACCAGGCGGTGTGGTGCTATATAAACATATTCATTACGGGATCGATTTTCACCACTTACATTTCGCTAATTACATCTCACCCTCCATTTGAGACACCCCTGCATACTTCTCTAGCGCTGTAATTGGCTACATGTAAATTATATAGAGAATAGTAAAAAAGGAAATTTAACGCAAATTCAAAAAATCGTTAAAAGAAGCCATGTATTGCAACGCTATTCAGTTTGTAGGGTTTTATAATTGACTCTCCGCAAGCACTACCATGTATAGGTATGGCTCATTTACTTTTGGTTGGTGACATACGTGCTTCCGTTCGTCCTCAGTATCCTGAATATTATGCTTTTTCAATGCAGTCACTGTGGGAGCTGAAATGGTGCCGACATCTTCTTCTGTTGCGAATTGCTTTTCCTCAATTACCGCTTCGACGTACAGCCCAAAATGAATTTATCACAGCTTTAAACTACGACGGATCCCGCTAAGTAGATCGCTGCGATCGTTGTTCTAGAGATTGATACCCAAGAGCACTAAGAGGACGCCCGCGTCCACGCTAGACATATATATTAGAGAAATTTCCGCTGCCGGTAGCTTATCTAGATTGTCTAGGATAAGTTTGCCTGTATTAAATTCTCTCTTCAATATTTTTTAATGCGCTCAATCAGTATCGAGTTGATATGGGTACTACATACATTGCCTCTTATCGACGAGGCTGCACCAACCACCAGTGTGAAGCAATATGGTAATGCTGATCGAAGTGACTTTTTAATGGTCGAAGTCTGTGAATTATTAAAGAGCTTTTTCACGCGAGCGAGATGAGTTTTCGTAATTTTATTTCTAATCACTTAATGAGCCTATCACGATATTTTAAACTGGGGAGTGTGTGGTGTTAGCAAAATGTGAAGGGCACATCGCGGCTCCTTTATTTATATCTTAAGAATTAGAAGAATGCGATGTGTTGCTCTGATATGGACGCACATGTCGTTCCCTGGGTATTTATTATCAGAACGCACTGGCAAACCAAAAAAAATAGTCCTATGAACTAAAATAAAGCAGCAGAGGCATCACGCGAATGTTTCCTGTATTGCCCATTACCACATCGGTAAGTTGTAAATGCTTTCACCGTATCGATACATAAAGCTGCACATGCAGTAGTTTTTTTCATTTTCAATTTTTAGTAGTCCATTGTAGCGTCATCAGCGAGTAAAAACTCGCCTGGCATCATTTCGGATGGATTTATATAAATTCGATACGCGAGTTTATCGTAGCTTGTCTGCGTGGATTCATTCAGCTTTTCGTTTGTAATCTTAGCCAAAGCGTGCTACCAATTGTGCGGCCAGCAGCTTACCTAATGGTGAGCTTTTCCAATATATCGATTTGCTTCGCGTAGGTATAGATCTAAGTACTAGTTCTGTGAATATGATTGACAGGTAATACATAAAATTTTGTCTTCCGGTAGATCACATCTTGCATAGGTTCGAGACGTAAACGTTAATATCTTAAGAGTAAATATGGTAATTTTTTGTGTTTTAAAAAGGTGCGAGGGGACTATATTGCCTAAAGAACAGACTACTAACTTACAGAGCTTATCTGACATCGTGCGTCACTTTGACTACTTGTCACGTGATAATGAATTAGGCGGACAGAGAAATGCAAAAATGGGATACCGTGGGTGAAGCGAGAACAGTTAGACAACGTACCAAGTGTATCCCAATTCAAATATAATAACATATAATTCGAAAGCAGCGAGAATTTAATCGGGTGTAATTGATAGTTATGTTATGTATGCTATCTAGAATCTTATACCCAATACTATCGGTCCATTTCGCCATTTTGTGCACACGTATAAACATATATATATTCTGAATATGAATGTACCACACTAGTGCTTTCGTTCGAACAAGCCGGAGTAAGTAAGCAAATTATAGTTTACCGTAGTATTATCTGAAGCGATGTAATGGGTCTAGCACATTGGATCTGCACTAATGTATTTTTGACCGCTACAAAATCAACATACAACCTATGACACCATATCACTTACGTACACTTGTTTGAAATACCTTGTATCATCTAATTGAATCTTTATAAAACATTAAAAATTAATTATTTCGACATTCTTGGTCGAAGTGAAAAAGCATGTTATGACATCCTCTCAATATGTATGAATACAAAGATATATTATACTATCGACTACCACTTGATGATCATCCAATATCAATTGGTAGTGCAAAATTTATGCTCGAGATTAATATGGATATAGCATATAATCGTTTGTTTTAATCGATACACCTTCCCACGTATTATTCCCATTGACACAAGTCAAACATTCATGAAATTATGATACTACTTAGTGTATATATGACAACAATTTGTTGTGTAATGTCAACCAGGCGTTGGAAATGAAGCATAAACTGATTATAACTTTCTATTGAACAATAAACTGCATTTTAATAATCAACAAAAATGATCTCGACGATTGACCACCATGCAGCGCACATTAGACACATAAACGCTTGCACGCTGGATTGCATTGTCTAGTCTATTCAACTTCAGTGTGTACTGGGGTATGTGGCATATTAATCGCAATCAAGATGTTATTGTCAAGCCGATGCATTAGATGCATCGGATGCCGTTGCTTCAAATGTTTCTTAAAATGTTACAAAAAATGAAATGATCCACACGATAACGATACATCCATTCTTAATTCGTCACAAACAAAACATACCTCAGCGATATAGTTAATTCATTTTAATGAACGTCTATAGACCGCATTGTATTAAATTGATTTAACTTCTGCTGTTGGTCAATATTAAAGCAAAAAAGATGTCATACAGGCATTCGCTGTAATTTTCAAGAATGTCGATTTCGTCGTTAGTTATCATTTCTAATTTATAATAAACCATGATGGTTTGTGACACGCATATGCCGCGGTATACTATTAACGCATCTCAGGCATCATTGTCCGATAATTTGCGTGAATACCAAATGAGTGATGTCTGTCAAATATGATGTGATTAGTAGATGTTACGTATTCGATTATTTTCAAAAGCTATTGGCATAAAGAAGCCAGCAGATACCTTGTGCACAACTCATACCTTACCTTGCTCATTCGATAGTGAAAATGACAAATTGCCATATATTTTTACCGTCGCTTGCATCGTATTTGCATTGATTTTTTTGCGCTTGATAAAACTTTAACGGAAAGCGAGGAAACCAAAATTCTAAGTTACATATCGTAATTGATTTGCGTATAAGATTGAGATCTTAAGGCTGAGATTTAGCAAATCCAGCAAAATAACCATTTCGAAAGTGTTGAGTTAAGTTAGACTGGCGTTTATCCAAACCTTCACCTAACGTGACTTGTTATTCGTGTGCAGTTTGCATTTTTGCAACAAGCGGGATCGCCGACACACAATCTCGTCACTCTAGATTATAATTATATAATTACAGGGCCTTCACAATATACGACCTCCCATTAAATTGCAATTATAATAGCAATAATATTTTCCAGTAGATTTTAGTTTTCGCTATGTTCGTGTAAAGAATAAAAAAAGGAAATATGCTTCCTAATCAAACCTTAAATCAAAATAACCACAATAAAATTGGGATTAATGTTTAAAACATTGAATAATTTTATAGAGATAACGCCATGAAGCTCATGTAAGGCATAATCTGGGCAGGAAATATGTGTGATATAAATTGTTAGAGGTTTCAGCCGGTGAAATGTGCCTGCATATCTTCAATCTTACATTGGGATAAAATATACAAAACAGGAAACTCATATTGATATCAAAGATGTAAATTTATATAAGCTTGCAGCAATATATCTACGTCTTTCTTGATAGTATACACGCAAAGTAAGTTCTGATGGAATTGTAGAACACGGAACTTGACATAAAGGACTTTGTGATCTGGACATCAAATACAAAATGTCTATTTTGTACAAGCATAACTTGATTTTGAGCCTTATTTTTGCAAATCAAAAACAAAGGCAGATCGAGGGGAGAACGGAGCAACGGTTTCTGATCGAAGTGCATAGAGCTGGCGCAACTTTAAATGTGAAAAATGAAAAAGAGCTATCGATCTAGCATCAAGTTTGATTATATCAATTCGGCACCATATTTTCCCAAGACGATTTATACTGGTCTTTTGATGAATCGCGATCTTCCTAAAGCTTTTCAGCAATCTGAGTTTAATTTACATATATATCTGAAGTGACAAGTACTGGCTACGTATGCTTCTCGTAAGTAAGCATATATTTGACAGCTATTGAGTGGGCGAAAGTTTTTTTTGAAGGTATGACATTATTTGAAGGTCAGAATGAGAGGTGAAGTAGGTAGGCCTATCCGTTTAGGCGTCCCCGCTCTCTTGTTGGCGAACAATAAGGCCTATTTCTTCACTTTTCAATAAATTTACAGTTTATTTCACTAATTGTTGATTAGTGTGTAGAAATAATTGGTTCGCCTCGCGTTCATGCAATTCAAATACTGAGACATCCTAATATCATGCCGATAATGATTTAAAGACCGATTGACTTACGAAACAGATCGACGTTTTTGACGCATTTTTTGATAGATCATTTACGCTAAATTGGTCGTGCTCCGGAATGTTCCACCGATAAATGTGTATATAGTTTCACTTCTCATTTAAGCGCGGTTGTACGAACTAAGGGTGTTGCCGAGCAATAAGTCCTATTGGAATTGAGTTTCGTGAATTAGAAGATGAGTCATGCGCAAATCAATAGGTCTAGTTACAAGGACTTGCTTGACAGAGAGGCATGGCTGTCTGTATCTAATTTATTATTTCTCCGTCCTGATATATATTTTAAAGGCTGACTAGATTGTAAATTTCAATCTTGCTGGGTAAAGAAACGATGTATAATTTCGATACGTCGTCTATATAGCGTAAATTGTTTTCTGTACTATTGCATATCTACAGAAATGAGCATTTTGTATAGATAATTGAAGTGAAGTGTTGTACTCTAATGGTGGTTTTTTACTCATTATCGAAATCAAGAACGATTCTCTATTCGGTCGTATCAGCCTTTTGTTTAATTCCATTTTAATATTTAAAGCATCTGCTTCATAGTAGGTCAATGCTGGTAGTTTAAGAAGCGCTAGGCATACGCTAATGGATGTTGCTCCCAGAACCCTCTCTATCAATAGGCAAAACATGGATGAAAAGGACAAATTAACGCGTAATTTTCTTACATAAAAATATTGTAAAATCAATTATAGGAACCTTGACGAAAGTGTGTTCGGTGGTTTGCGATCGAATAACACATTGCAACGTTTTTTTTATCAGTAAATTATTTAACCAATATAACGAATCAGTACAAATATATCGGCTACACATTACTAGCATATAGATAATGACAGTATGTCGTTTTTATATTGACTTTAAAACAAATTTTTAAAGAGAAAGAAATCACTTTTAAAAGCGTTATTTATTTATCGCTGTATGAAAATGGGTATATGTGTCGCTACTTGATGTTTATCATTTGGTTGCTTGACAGGCAAGGTTTAATTTTATTCATATTACTTTTGTGTCCTAAAATATCTAGTGTAAGTACATCTTTACATCTACACAGACGCAGCATCATGCGATCTACAAATCATAGACTCAGAAAAGAAATTGTTTATAGTATGGGACTACGGACATGGACAATCTCTTGCCGAATTGTGCCTTGTATATCACAACGATTGTCTACAGTATCTTGTTTAAATGTGCCAATGATTTTTTATTTATTATGCAGACGCTTTTATTCGAATATTTATGTATACATAACGGTTTATTGCTTTGCTTCACTCTCCATATCTAGTGATATATTCTGTACTTTATGACTCAAACCAGCATTCACGCTACAACTAGATATAAAATGAAAATATAATAGTAAGTGCCTTTCATCTTTGCTTTGTTTGTTTATTAATTGAATGTAATAGGAAGTCAATGCTTTACCCATACACACTTCGCGAATAATTTATTTTATCACAGCCTTAAATAATTCTTCCGCTTCAAATAATCTGCCGCACACAGCTACATACTGCTCAAAATGTAAATGAAATTGATTGAGTATATATATATTTAAATTTCCCTTACTGTGATCCGACTAGCCACGGTAGAAGTGAAAAGAATTAAAAAAAGTGTAGAATTTAGAAATGCGTGTTATGATATCTACATCGTATTTCTTTTCATATACATTTGGTACATTTTTAAAGTTGCAAAAATAAAGAAAATTCTCCATTTAAAATACGACAATTAAAAATGTGCTGGACAATTGAAAAAAATAGCCGACGTCCAAGCATTCATAAGTTAATCAGGACAAAAAATGATTAATTACCGTGTCGCTCAACTAATTGACAAAACTTCACCCATACGTTTATGGCTTGATCGCACATTTCCTTCTTGAAACATGCCTGCAGACGAATAAGTCTGCATACTGTACAGTCATCAATAAAAAATATCAGAAAGAATTGATTAATTGGCATCTTTTGATATGATTAAGCGTTTTACAGTATCCAACCTCATAGGTAGGAAGGAAAATACGTACCCCAAGTAGAAAATCGATACAAGCAACTGCAGCACCTACAACAACAACAAGAGTAGCATCCTGAACAGAGGAACAACATCAGTAACCGCACGAACAACAACAACAACATCAGCAGAACCAACAGCAGCAGCATCAACAATAGCAATTGCTACAATTATAGCAAGAGTATAAACATAAATGCCATCAACATTAGAACCGACTGACTGTGTTTACGGACGCGGCCGATGATACGAAGACGCGTTTATGTCCTCATGTCTATTTTCTGCGCCTGCAACTGGTAGCCACAAGGGCAGCACGCCCGCAACTGGTGGCTGCAACGCAGCGCGCCCGAGGCAGAACTCTGTCCGCGGGATTCTGAACAGGGCGATGGTTGGTCACGGCCGTAAATTGAACAACAAAAATAATATAAAACGTCTAGCTTACTGTGTACCACATTAGCTTGATTATACTATGTGGTGGGAAACTTTTTAGAATTTTCGTGATAAAATGGGTTTTTATTATATAATTAAAGGCATTTATTATATCTGTAATTAAATATATAGCATTTTTATTACCTCTAAACTAGTAGTACTTTGTATTAGATCAGGTAGTGCCTTTGACCTGTATTCAATTATTTTATGTATAACACAATCGATAGCTACACTAAAAAGTGACACATTCCCATTTAAATATGTGGATGAAATCAGATGATTCGTTTATAATGTTATTTTAAGATCAAGTAAATGTTAAAAAAATTATTGGACAAAACGTTGGGATCATATCGGATAATAGTAAGAACCCTTAAGGTGCCCTTCTATATACCAGAGCTTATTCAAATATAAAGAGCGCATAAAATGAATGAGGTGATTAAAAAATATACTGCTTAATGCGATTAATTTGATAAAGATGAAATTTCGAATTTGTTTTCGAGCTTGCTTAAAGGCAAGACCAATCCTGTCTAAAGAATTATAATATCAACGTATTCAATAAAAACCTGCTTATACTAGCAGAATGTCTCGGTAGTATATTTGTCTGTTGTCTGGATCGGCCATTATATCGGTGGAATAATAAGGTGAGGCATCAATTGCACGACGCTTTAAGTGATCAAAATGTCGATACATTACATTACCTATTCTATTCACATATGTTACTTAACGCGGCCTGATAAGCTCTTGTAAAGTTGTGTCGAAGCATTCCTTACACTTTAGAGTTTATTGTTTGCGTTGTGCCCGTTATTCAACGTCATGAAAATATCGTTTTTACTATACATATAAACAAGTTCTATCTTTTCCAAGTCGTGCAAACGATAACCTCTAAAGAACGATGAATCCATTGTGTTCATATTTCATCCTTTAATTGAAAGCTACTGTTTCTACATCCGCTGCTATACTCGCAGTATCTGTAGTATATGACGTTTAAACCTACAAATTATGCTGAGATGTAATGACTAGCCACACAAATCAATGCCTGGTAAATATTTAGGATCTATTAATTTAATCTAAGTAAATGATATTAAAGATAACATTTCACATCTTGTCCGCACCGTATTCAACCAATAAAGAATTGCTTCGTCTTTTCTTATATACGTTCGGGACTATAAAAATTCGACGGACACTCCATGATTAAATATATTATATATGTGTTTTTATCACGTTCGCGGATTTAAATATGATTGGCTTACAAAGATAAAGATATGGAAGGTCCTCAATGGCAAATAAAAGACTATACAATGCTTGTGTACGTTCAATAGGCGACTTTCTGCGCAAATGATATAGGGCAGAAAGTCAAAACTTTGAAGTAACTACACATTAGAACTTCTTTTATCTCAATCTTAACCGATGAGCTAAGTAGAAATTTGAATCTTAGTCACCGGTAAGAGCAAAAGCGTGACAAAAAGTCCCTACTCTTGCTATTCCGTAGAAAACCTTATAGTGATGATTTTGTCATGATGGCCACTTCTTAAGTAAAGATACGTCCATTCCAGAGTTTTCCGTTCAAATTGGCGCTCGAATATGCAGAGCTAAATCTATATTATTACACTTTTAGATTGCAAAATCGAATATTTTTTCTGGTTTACGCTGTTTGTTGCGCATTATTCAAATTGAAAACAAAACCTGCAAAAAATCTTTTTCTGCAAGAGACTGTAAAGTAATCGAGCAAGCACATATTTCAATGGGTTTGAGATCGAACAGAAGGTACGATTTATTAGTCACCCAAAAAATGATAGTTGGAAAAATATTGATCTGGTCTAATGCCCACAATCACTTTGGATAATCGATTATTAGGTCATGAAGTTCCCTTTCTTCATATTTGAACACAATGATAAACAGCTATGCCGATCAATTCCGAATTGCAGATGACGAATACTCATGACAACGTCGTTGTCGTATAAAGATTTTCTTTACTATATTTACAAGGAGCATTGTGAGAATATTTAAGTTGACCCATCACATTACAAAGCGTATATTGCAGTTGATCAAACACTAGACTTCTCGCGTTTACTTGTATTTTACAGACAATGGCGTATTACACAAGAAGAAATTTATGTTCCATTATTGACAAGACGTCTTAGATGACATTGTATCTTCTTACAAATTAGATTTTGTCGGTTAGTCACCTTCGACATGTATACTTACTTTGTTTACGTTTAAGGCTTAAAATATATATGTTGAAGACAAAAAAGTTCAAGTATAATATCGCTGCAAGCAAACATTTACTAATTATACGTTAAAACCGTTGCATATAGAAATATAATACAATCCTCGAAATCGTGCGTGCGCTTTATCCTTTGGTACAGGCCGGCTAACGAGTATCTCGAAGGTCATAGAAATTGCCTTCTTTTGGCATTACATTACATATGCCTACAAATTAAGTCCTGAATTTAGATGCTAGATTGTCCATTAAGTGTCAATGGAATCTTCTTTAAAAAGCTATAACGGGTATACCCCTGTCTGTGTGCGATTCATAACTTGCGCGGTCGAAGCAGAAACCTGTATTTAGTAATGATCTATGCTATGCTACATTTATGGACATTTAGTGCATACATGTGGTTTATCGATTACACCTGACGTTAGGGTAATGCCATAAGTCTATATAGTATGTCAAATAAAATAGGACTAGGAGGTAAGTCATTCAAGAATCTTAAAAGCATTGGTCCAGACAAATTGCTTGATGTCCATACTACTTACTGCAGCAGTAAAATGATGCAATTTGCAATTCAGTATTCCTACATATATATGGTTGAACATCTGACACTAATACTATATGTCCAGTTTGTAAAGAAAGTCAGACTTGAGTTTCATACTAGTGCTATTGATCAACATTCATGATTAAAATGTGTTTACGCAATTATTACCAAAAATCATCAAACATTCTGGTCTTTATAGACACCATAGGCAAACAAGACAAGAAGCACTACAAGCGTACTATCTCTGGGATTCAGTGCATGCGTGAATGCATTATAGAGATGCTTACCGTCTTATAAAAAAATGAGCTCGTTGGTTTTCAGCCATAGCATTGCACCCACAACTTTTGAGTACCACTTATAAGTCGGAAAGTATGAACAGCACGATATTTTGTATATCGTCAGCCATCATGCGATAATTGTCGATTACAAATACGCCATGATGTAGACATTTTGTATATATGGATCATCAGAGAACAGCAAACGACCCCACAACCGGCTTCAATGTGATTTATAAAGCAACAATGTAGATTTAAAATGTAGGAAAAGGTCACATCTTTGTAAGTTTGTATTTTATTGTTTCGAAATAAGTGTCCAACTTAGACTGATATGCTCTTTGCCGAACATCATACAACACGTCCATGAATAAATCATAGAAAACAACTGGTACATGTCAAGCTTTCGCTTAAAATAGCCATTTGGTGTTTGATTCGTAATGAACAATCCCAATGTTGACTGCTTTTTTTAAATTGAAGTGATACTCACTTGCGCGCTCGCGTAAATGTCATAGTAGACGGGTAAACATTAAGCCACGGCCGTGAGGCCAACACAAGTGTATAGAATATATATAATTAAAGTGTTGCAGACAAACCGGGAAGGGGCGAAGCTAATCTATTATTGCGATGATGCTTGGGTGATCAAAAAGATTCGCTTACGTCACCAATGCAGTATAAAGTATTAATGATTCGTCCGAGTTTGCTATAATATGAGCGACGAATTAAGAAAGAGGTGGTGCGACTCGGAGCTGAACATCGCTGCAATATCTATACACATGTCTCCCTGACTCTTCAGCCGGATATTGACGTAATTATCGATAAGTCAAGTAGAGAAATATTTTTAAATTTCAAATCAAACTGTTCACACTACAGATCGTAGTGTAAACGGTTCTTCATTAGAAAATGTATATCAAGTATCTGCTAACTCACAATTGATGTGAAAAGTTAATCAAGGCCACAAATTACTTCCGTTACCTCCATATTGTGTAACACAATCAGATGTAGTCCAAAAGGTGCTATAAATTTATTCGTTAAACGTTTTCTTCTTCAATTCATATATTATACGAATAATAATCGTTAGACCCCAAAATTTGTTTACCACATAATCACTTTTTACCATTTCAAGAGTTCATTATTTTTAAAACGTTTTAAACTGAATGTATGCAGAAGGTTTGCACTTCCGATCGTAAAAAAAGGTTACGACTGGTACAATGATATGATGGTCCAGGTGTAATACTAAATATTAGGTTTTTGACGCGTCCTGATAGATTCTATGTACATCTTGAAAGTGAGCTTTATTTATTCGTTGTGAGATAAACGATCTGAACAGCTCAAACAATATTTAAAATGCCAATTGACGCAAGAAAACTTTCCTATTTAAAAATACCTGGTCTATACGAAGGTGATCAACATGACATAAAATAAAACATATTTTAATTATTCGGCCATTTGGAAAATCTGCATACATTTTGTTTTTTCTATATTAGACGACATTTGTTTCCACAAACGTTTGGTCAGCAAACAAAGCGTATTCTTCAGATTTGATGCCAAGCTAACTAAAAATTATAGGGATTTACACCTAATCAAATGTGGTAAAATTGAGGAAAATTCATATATACCTGAAGGTTGTCGCATACAAAGCTAGACAACCAATAGATAGCATCAATAGTATAGCTTAATCAATGAATTTATATATGATAAATCTTATTTGACTGGATCTTGCGATACCTTAGTTTCCCTGTAGTACTTCTGTAAGAACATAGCGGTTTCGGCAAAAGTTTAATAAGCTTCAATTGTTAATTATACCCGCTATAAGTCACACGTATGTTTTATGGCGATGCAAACCATATAATATACAAAATACGGCAGGCGCTATGAGAACCTCACGCAAATTCCAACTGCATTTGAGTCTATTTGTTGAAGGCAGTACCGGCTCGCATCGTAAGCATTGGGCATTTTACTCTGTGATAAAAAGGACAATTACAAGCGACGTACATGTCAAAGATATAAAACCGAGGGTTCCTGACCTTATTAACAATCAGCCAGCCTTATCTATATAATCTACGCTTCCACATGCCAATTTTGCTTTTCTGATCATCGCGCACGTCGTTGTGTCATTGAATGGACTATTGTCACGCATAACTATATAGTTATAAATAATGAGCGATAACCTTTCAACGCATTAGTCGTATATAGTTTTTTGTAAACATAATTTTCACTGACAAATTCGCGTTATCATATAAATATGTAAGCAAATATGGCGTGATTATGATTGGTATCTAACAAGAAGATCAAGGTTGTACGAACATTTTAAATGATTTGCAACATTCAACAAAACCACTTAAAAAGACAATATATATTATTTATTTTAAGAAACATGCATCATACAGAATAAGTTGTTGTGAGAACTGGAAACATTAGACACAATGGTGGTGAGGTGTAGTTGCGAGTTTATCTGTAATTGATACTGAAACAAAGCACGAATTTGGATAATTTAGATAAAGTTACAACAATGGGCTTCGAGTCGGCATCGACAAATAAGTTGGAAAAGAAATTGCAACATTTCTAACAACGTAGAAAACAAAACAAATATCTGTGATATTTAATGCGTTTTTCGTGATAGCAAAGGATATAAGATGGATAAGATACACGTATAAATATAAAAAATATTCAGCCACTCGTTATAATTTCATATCCCTTTAAAATAAATTTTGAATGGTTTTATCATATATGTCGGGCAAAAGACATCTAATTAAAATATTATTTTTTCTGTATTAAGTGAGCACAATAAGTTTCGAGATACTCGTAAAATGTGTATCATTTGTTGATTCATTGTTTTTGTAAAATATCAAGATAAGTTTCTAGACTTAATTCGAAAGTACAGACCAGTACGGGATCATGCTTTAATGTGTTATCGGAGTAATTGTTCCAAGAGCTAATTCAAGGATAGTCCATCATTCAAGCCACGATCATTATCTCAAGTTATTATATCGCCTCGCGCATCATATATTACGTTTTAAAATACTGCTGCGAGGGCATGTCCGCAAACCGGTAGATTGTTTGCGCGCCAACCATACCATTATGGTACAACCGAGTATGTAAACGTATCCTGAGGTGACCAATATAGCTGCTATCAACTTGGTATAGAAATTTTTTTTTGCAACGCATGTTCTGAAGTATACGCATCACAATTTGTCTGTTTTTAAATGCTGCATTCCATACGATAAGCATATTAAGTCTTATGCATACATTCACTCTTATTTTGTGTGTGAGCTTGTCAGGGGCATGCGGCCTATAAATATAACAAGGTATTACGAAATCTCAGATCCTATGGTGATTATATCAAATGACTCATAGATCGGATGCTTGCCATTGCCGTTCTATGCAAGTTTAAACAGCTAGGACTCAAGATCATCAGAATAATTATGGTGGATTGCCTTAGCACGAATTTTAGATGTATAGCTCGAGCGAGGCACGCATCGTGTATATCAATAGACAGAAATTTCGTGTCATGTTTGCACGTACACACAAAGCAACCATATAAGACATGGAAACAAATTACATTTGAAAAATATGAGACGTAACATTTTAAACATAGGACGTCTTCCTAACAACAAAGCTACGGCATGATTGACCAGGAGCATGAAGTGGAACGATGTGTTTCTTCTGTTTGATTATTGTACAAATTTAATTGGAAAGCTTGTGGTACCAAGATTATATTTGTTTACTATTAATATAGTGCTCAGTTCTGTTGTATACACTATTACCTTTATTGTTTTAATAAGGAAATAAACGAGTGCATCATTAATTGTTTCATTCTCCATGACGCTATGCTAACAAACACTCAATTTTTTATTTAAATTTAGTTCTGCGCTTCTACCGTAATGGTGTCTTCGCACTTTGATATTTGCTAGCTTTTTTTACACGTTATCACAAATTCCATGTCTAGTTCGATTAATTTTATGTTTCTTCTAGATAAACGACGACTAAAATCTGACATGATCAAGTGGTTCGAAACAATCGCACCCTTGGCTTTAGCGGTGGAAATAAATGCTTCACATTTACCAAATGCGAGACTTCCATAATCAAAAAGGTCATAAATCTGGCATCGTACACATCGCTATACGCTATAACATTATACCGACCTATCACCATGAAACGCAGCTACCTTTTTTTTGATATGTTATTTTCGTAGGTTGAAAAGAGCAATAAATTTTGTATGCTATTGGTATTAATCGTTAATGTGCGCACATTCCTGCACAGGGTATTTGCGGGTGCAGCATGCCTCATGACCTGGTTTGCTTCTTGCGCATATAATTCCGGCATGATTTTTCTGGATCCTATAGCACAGACAATCCCATAAAACAAATTTTTTGACGCTTTGAGTCGCTTCTAAACTAACTTTTTATGTAATTTAAAACCTGCGACATTATTAATTGAGTGGTTACACTGCACCAGAATTTTACAATTGCTCTATACTGGTCTCACACCTACGATTACGCTTATCACGTGTGTGGTCGATAGGTTCAAACGAAATACAAAATTTATAAGAAAAAATAATGTTGTGCGCTATATTCAAAATTTTTAAAAATATCTTTGCGACCCAGTGTCTGCTTTATCTGTCATGACAAAGTCGCTCTACGTTTAAGATAACAATACCTGTCCGTGTAAGGTGACAAAATTTAAACGATGGCGTCTTATATCCATAATTTGACTTTTAGAATAGATGGGTAGAGAATTGATCAATAAGACCTCGATGGTAGACCAGGTGATGCTAGTACAAGGTTTGCATCGGTCTGTCGGATTTCTTTCATACTCAGAGAAAGATGTATGGCAAGTAAGACATTATGTAAATGGAACGGAAAGATGGAGGATACTTCTAGAACGGGAACTTGACGGTGACGTATTATACACTGCGACCTGGATTCATAGTGCTTAAACACACTAAATGGCGATTCAAGGTCATATTAGTAAGAAAAGCTATAAAGGATCAATAAAAAATGGTTTTAACATCATGTCGATAGTGGCGAATAATAATAGTCGAATGCATGCCTTAATTAAATATGGTGTAATTCATTCGATATATTAAATATATCCTTTAAATAAGTAGAATTTCGAGATCTGAACATATTTGTGTGGAGATGTAAATCGAAGAATGGTGCCAGAAAGGCCCGGCGAAAGGTTACTCGTGTCATCAGGCTTTGATACGAAGTGAGGATGGGTGGATCACAACTACCGGATCCGATCTGAAAGCAGATCTTATTCAAGAAAGGAAAGAATCCGTTGATGGATCCGATGCGGGATGATATTTAATCCAAGAGGGAATCTGATCCCAGAGTGGATCCAATCAAATAGAAGGTCCGATATTAGATCAGATCTTGGCCTGAATTACGAGTAGGGGATAACTCGGTAATGTACGGGATAGAAGATACAGAGAGATTTATTAAACGACGCGTGGAGAGTTCCTTTGGAATAGGTAGAATAGGTCGTAGGTTTCTCTTTTTAAATGGCTAGCATTAAACAGAGTTCGATTTACTCAAAGTACGCGTCATCTCTTCCGGTCTGGGTATTTGACCTCCCGACGAAACGAATTGCTACGCCCATTCGTCTTTACAAGTGTCGCACCTGGATTGTTTGAACAGTTGCGTTTGATACTCTCACAAACATCAAAACAACTGAAATTGGGCGCAACAAGAATGCATGGGTGATCAAGATCGCGAGACGGCTCAGGTTGTCAGAAGATCAAGCAGATCAAGATCTACGTGCTGAACGAAAAGCGATCTTGTTGTTATCCAGGTAGATTAAATCGAGTTCCAACAAGTAGCCTGTGATCGCGTGAAGATTTCTACAAGACAACCCTCACCCTTAAAAACGGCCTAGTTTAGCATCGACAAGAGCCACCAAGAAGAGTGCGGCCCGCCCTGACGACAAGTGTGCACGATGAGGAAGAAATGGAAACACACGGAAACCAAATACCCTCTCCAATAGTCGGTCTTCTGGGCGTTAGTAGAGAGGGGGGATCACAACCGCAATTTTTTCAACCCGCTCTATCACATTTGCAATATTTACCGATTGTAATATTATGACTACACAGCACATTATTGCGATTTTCAAAGTACTTAGTAAGATACTAGCTGGGAATTTAATACGGGATTGATTTTTTAATAAATCGTAACGTTGACAATATATTGGAGAATACAAAATCGATTTTTAGTTGGTCAGCCCACGAAAAATTTCCCTTTTTCGAGCAAGAATGAATCAATCATCCGACGTTTTAAGAAGTACGTGTTTTTAGACACAAAAGACTAGACATAAGTTGTTCGCAAGATTGCAAAGATGGATCCCGTAATATTTGGCTTGAATCGCGCAAGCACTCCCATTAATTCACTACGATTAAGCGTAGCACACAAAAAAATCGTCTTGTTGCTAGGCTCTCGAGAAGAAATAAGTGGTAGAGAGAATAATGCATTTCGTTGTGAGATTGTAATGTGCAAAATTGGCGCAAGACTAAAGGATCGCCATATCGAATTTCCGCAAAGTAATTAAAGCTAGACCAAGACACGAATCAAGATAGACATCTCGCATGGCCTTAAAGCAGATCTTCGACGGCTTAAAGCGACTTGTCCACAGAGTTAGAATAATATTATCATGTCAGTACTGGATCGAAGTACGCCCATCGTTAGTCGTCAGGTCTGGGCAAGTGTAAATTTTATCTAGTATCATCAATTTTACAAAAGTAATATAAATCCAAAAGACGTTTGACAATTTTAGCTTTGAGAATGTGTAACCATGCTACAAAGGCACTACTTTACGTAAAAAATTCGTGTGTGATTAGGTGGAATCGAAGATTTGCGTATGTCACGGGGTTGTTATATGATATCTCCACAAAAGTTATTAAGTATATGTGGCTTAAGTCATATCCACTGCATAAAAAGTAAAAAGCACTTTTTTCGAGAATAATACCGGCTTGATCGACGGGCAGAGGAGGGAAGGTCGTCACTTCTCACCGTAAACATACGTTGGCATGCGAAAGGAGGAGATGTGTTATCAACGTGGGACCATTAGAGTAGTTTAAGCCGAATAGTCTGAGGCCATATAGAATTTAGTTCGGGTCAATTGTCCTGCTGTACAACATACCAGCTCTAGTGTTGCTATGGGTATACGAAAAGATAAATTATCAACCATTTTCGCCTATCATCTCCTGTAAAAAGCGCAATACAGATAACGATTTAACATTTGTAGTACAAGTTTGCCGATGGTATCTTAGAAGGGCCGGATCGATAACCCTCAGAGTAGAAACACGTATTCTTTACAATACAAGTGTATGTATGAAATGCTAGACGTGACTAAGGATATGTATAATGGATCTTACTTTATATAGTAGAGTGGGCAAACCGCATGTACGATATAAACTGTTTTAACGTGGATCTCCATTAACGAGGTCAAAGGGTCATTTTTCTGATCTAGCAACTGACCAATATGGTCAAAGCAATCCATAGTGTAACAAAAAGAATGTGAACTTGTCCATCGTGGCCCTTTACAACCGTATATAAGGTTGAGGCAAAGTATCACGCAATATAAAACACTTTAGATTTTAAATTTAACCTACAATTAGTTTAATTCCATATAAATATACATAATCAATTTATGTTTTTTAATAAATATTAGCTCCTTATCTCTGCATTGTATCGTTTTGACCATTAAATACAAGTATCTTACTCTATCTGTATATTTTTTTCAATAGGTACTTAAGTCATTTTGTTTGCAACGAATAAAGATGAAAGCATAATTGAACACTTTTTAGTAGTCGTAGCAAACAATACGAATTGTTTTAAACGAAAATGCATTACATAAAATACTAAAAATTCACAATAAACACTCAATATTCGTACCCAGCACATGGAGTAAAGTTCCGATAGCTTTTGCTTATCAGATTAAAAACGATACGAATTAAAATAAATGTGTCCGACAAACTATGTGTTTTTATATACTTTGGACAACAAGACTATCTGTTTATAGATTTGCCCAAGCTAATATAAAGCGCTTTCTTTCGATAATATATCGGAGTGAGCAACTGTTTCTTTACTAATACTAGTCTATTTGATGCCGAACAAATCTATAAAGTAGTAAGATGCGCAGAATATGGATGCGTGAGGCATAGTATCCAAAAAATGTGATTGATCTTATAACATTCAATATTTTTTTATATCACACATAGCCGCTGTATATTTTGACAAAGCTAGCCCTTAACAAATCAATGGTTTATTTCAAAAAAATTGGTTTAGCCTCGTCAAAATGTTCACTCTACAAGACATATCTATACTTAAAGCTCTCTTTTGGCTATACAGTTGCTTCATTCAGTTGAAATATACCCCTGCAAATTTGTTTACCCTTTTTTATTATATCTATTCCAACAATCACTTATGCAGATAAGAATGAGTCGCCATTAAAGGCATGACTCTGCCGGTATTCCATACAAAAAGCGTGTTGGCTCAATATTACTTGACTACTTCACTGCTCAATTAAATGAAAAAACGCAACCCACCTACACATCATCTCGCAGCTGTGATATTCATCTCCATAAATCGATTCAGCTGCTTTTTGCAAATCTAACTTTAATCTTGCATCCGTCAAGTGCGCTCGAAATTCCACAGCATAACGGATTTATTCTAAGTTTATGATAGCATATGCGTGATATCATGCATTATCAATTTATTGTGACACCTAAAAAACGAATCGTCATTAGATGGACTACATTTTTATCACAACAATCGACAAATGAGACTTAATTAACGTCGTACGCTGCAAATTTCAAGACATGAGCGCTTGTACGTAAAGGTTGAAGCGGAACGGCGAACGGATCGAATTAAGAATTTATTTGTTTGCAAATAAATTCAAAGGTTGTTTGTTACAAATTATTGAATGATCTGAAAGCGCTTCTTATATAAGTATAACCAGCTAACTCCAAACCGCATACGTGTTTTGAGTCGATAATGATTCCTGAAGTCTGGATGGCAGCACATACATATCAAAAAACGTCTTAATAATACATCACATGCACAAGAGTAAGGACATATAGGATATTTTCGCTTATAAAGTTATTTCGAACATACACGTCGATGGGAGTCTCGCAATCTAGAAGCTGGATATTATCAGAAAGAAAGAAGAATTAGGCAACTTATAGACATCCATATGTAGGTTATAAGGTGAATATAGTCTTTCTATTATTCATTATAATTCACAAAAATATGACTAAATATCACCTGGCCAAGAATGTGGATACTTAATTACTTACCAGTGTTGGAAACGCGACTCAATTATTGGACACGCTTGCATCAGATATAATTGGATTGATCACTGAAGTCGGATATGCATTAAATCGATGTGTACGGTCGGATTGTTTTCAAGCAGCAAAATATACTGAAATTTACCTATGTTAGAACGGCAGAAAACAGGACGCAAGACGACTTTTCCCATAACTAGACGCTACATTGATGTATGGTACATAATCCTATCAAGATCATCAAGGTTATGACTCTTATTAGGTCAAGGACGTGTAAGAGTTACTGTGGGCACTTTATGACGTGATAACATCACCGCCATGTTCTAAGACAACATCGAATCGGCATATTATATAGCTAATTCTGAAGCGAGATGTTGATTTGAAAATGTAACAGAAAGTGCTTATATACACAGAGAACGATTTATATTGGATAAGGCTGCAAAGTTACAATCACACTACACAAATAAAATCGTTAGAAGGATCGATACATTTTATGCGTGTCGCGTATATTACAAGTGCAACAATGCGCATTCTCTTTGTGATTAGAAGTAGAGCTGTTTAAGTCTTTTTATTCTGATTACACCTTTAACTTTTTAAAATCCATTTTTTTAAATTTAAACAATTTTTAGTAAAGGTGCACGACACTATTCTGCTCGTTTTGTCATTAGTGAACAGCTTTTATGCACGGTAAAAAGAAATACATCGACCAAATAGAAAATGTTTCAGTCTGTAAAAATGACTATGGTGTATTTACTATCAATAAAGTTCATGGGTCACATGAAACACGGATATACAATGTAATCACATTACAGTGTCTACCTTTACGCTGATATTACTTAACGAAAAGCATGAATGAATGACAAGATTTATAGATTTGGTAAGCGCTTACAAATTTATAATGCCCTGTTCGTACATGTGCTGCACTGATTTTCTTATATTTCAAATTACGTGACGAGGTGGACGCCGTTCTTCCGATATGTATATCCCTTGCCAAAAGATATGTTACAGTAAAAATAATAATTTAGCATAGGCTCCAATAAACATGAAGATGTTAGTCTTTCGTTGGCATAAACCTTATAAGACGATTTTCACTATCCCTTTTTTACTAGTTACCGCAATTTATCAATATTGAAACCGTGCATACACTTCTCGCGCTGTAATAATAATATGATAATGATTGCCAATTATATTAAAAACCCAACGTTTTACACATAATTCATCATGACCAAGAATCTATTTCTATACTGCTCGTAAATTTAGTATACAGTGGTTGACTCGCCGCAAGTGCCACCACCTCCAAATAAGTCTCATTACATATGATTGGTTCTGAAAAGTGTTCTTATTCGTAATCCTTATATAAAGATTTTTAGTTGATAATGACATCACAGTGGAAGTTAGAAACAGAGTATCGACACCTCCGTTCATAGTGCATAGCTTCTCCGCTGTCACCGCATCGAAAAACAGGCATCAAAGGTTGCTACAAGGCTACAACGTTAGGTGGAATTCAGCTATTCAGAGCAAAAAAATTAGATCCCAAATATATTTGTTCAAATGCATTAGCAAGAGGCCCGCGATTGTGGCTGGATAACTGAATCATAGAATTCCGTAGTCGGTAGCAAAACTTCGATTATAGAGGTAGAAAAGCATGTACGAGTTTCCATTCTCATCTTTCATCGTTGGAGCGGTCATTCTCCCGTAAGTTGGTTTGTACAACATACATCACTTCTTTTCAAGGAAGACCCACCTACCGTAAGTGGAATTAAATGGTTCGAGTATTAGCAGTCTTTACGGTCTAGCAGGTATCGTTGATAATTCTTACGCTGCTGCTTTTCGAAACTTGGTCTGCTCGGCATCTTAATTTTATGAGCTTAGCTACCGTGACAGTTCATTTTTTGTTTCTTTTCATGAAAGATGAGTTTATTCGCAGTTTGCACATTAAAATCGCAATTTTAAAGCTGTAGCAGAGATACGAGTACTCGAGACAGAGAAGTTAGATACGTAGTTAAAACACGTTGATCCCATTCACGACGTGTTTTCATTCTACTACTTGCAAGATGATTAGCTAAAGCAAAATTGCAAATGGATTCACCGTCGACAAATATCCGTTGACACAATATACGTCTTGACTGATGCTTACGAGCTCGTTACCCGCAAAATTTTAATATTACCAAGTAGCAGCATATTTCATTTAAGCTCAGATACGAATCGGTCCTTGTACAAGACCAAACCATTTTTAAATCAAGCGTGACCTGACAAAATTTACGAATTTACAAGTCACAAAATGATCGAATGGAACATCCTTTTCGATCGCAAACTTTTTCTGGGCTTTTTGAGAACTTTGGACGCTACAAAGCTATCTTAGGTATTTCGTTGCCGGGAAACGGTAGTTTTGATAATTTTCCTCTGGCACATACCGAAACTTACATCACTGTCTAAAAATACAGTTGCCATACGTTAATCATAGCCGTACCAAGATCACGGAAAAGAGTCATTAATACAACTAAATGGCGTCAAAATAATGTTATTTGTGCCGTACCACTAAAATGAAGTATATCAATTGTTCTACAGCATGGATGTAGTAGTCAAATGTACCCTCTGAGAAGCTACAGTGACTTTAACAATGTCTTTAAATTTTAAAAAAACGGTTGGTCTGTAGATCACGTCAATTATCATATCTTTCTAGCGCTTAATCGGCATTAAATAATAAAATTGAAATAATGAAAACAATTCTGGTACGTCGATTCTTGTTTAGCATCAAAAGTAGCTAAATAAAGTGCATTTAGTCGCACCAAAAGAAAATTGGTAATACAATCAAAAGTACAAGCTTTTATGCGCAGCCGCTCCGCATGCTTGACATTGTCTAAATCTCAGAAATTATTGTACCACCACAACGGTGAGTTGAGGCCATCTTATAACCCTTTTAATTTCAAACAACAGCAGCAGGCATTTCTTTTTCCGAAGCTCTTCTGTGAGCGAATTCTTTGCGTGCAAACAAATAGATCGGTCAAAGGTTTGTCATTGTGACCGCTGGTGTCTACTAAATGCCCAGTGACCCTTTTATTCAACTTGTCAAATTGCACAGTTAAACATGCAGCCCGTCGCGAGTCGGGCTTAAAAACACGTGCGCTGAATAATGATGGAGCTTTCCGACGCTTTATGTAGGCATGAAAACAGACAAGTAACAGCTTTGACGTCATCATCTTTCTTGTATTCAGCTCTTTCTAGTGCTAAATTGTCAATATGTAGCTTTTATTACTATTAACTCCAATTAGAACATTAAATGCAACAATTAAGAATTCCTAATTTGTACTGATCAATTCTTGGTAAGATCTGTGCTGATTCCAGGTTTGCCCTAAATTTCAATATCTCTGTGTAAATAAAGAGCGTTAGATCAAATGCTAGCTAAAGGTGTAGGATTGGTTTTTTGTCCCAATGATTTAGTAAGCCAATTTGCGCCTATATAAATTATAGATATTATTGGTTGGCAAAAAGAGAGTGGTGTATAGCAGCTTTGTGATATTTGTCGTATATGTTAGTAACAATGTTGCTATTTATACAAGGGAGAAATACACGGTAGCACGAAGTCCAACGATTTCAAGGATATTTTAGCCGGACCGGCAATTATATTATATTTACCTATCATATGCATTATACCTACTCGTTCACGTTTAATCCTTGTTCAAATTGTAATATGGATCAATAGACACGCACGTAACGCCATATAGGGTGTTATTTAATTTATAGCGCATTTGTCTCTTTTTTATTGTACACACGCACTCAGACAAGTATGCTTGCCATAACGACCCCCTAATAGCGATGATATATTCGGATATTACTTAAGCGTCAAGTTCCTCAATGGTCGGTTGCTATTTGTCGAAGCAAAACGGAGAAACCGTATAAATCTAGTCATTATTGCAACAATATTACAGAGATGTGTTTAGATACGTAACATATAGGTTCAAAAAAGAATTCAGATACAATTCGGACGATAAGTAAAACAGCGGTGTCAACAGTGAATACTTGGTTGGAGGTTTGAATTAATACTATGTGGTGGTTCTTTGGGGTAGTGGAGCAAAAGACTTATCTTTATGGATTATGATTGCCGCTTCGTCCACTCAATGCGTTAAAAGATCCTTAAGTGTGATAATCGTAGTACGATCCCCACAGTAACTGAAAACCTGCCCGTACCCTTCAAAACATGTCTAGAATATACAGGTTAGTGGGTCGTTCGCGTACCCGAATTTACACTACAAAAAACAACTAACCAACCATAGTAATCTTGTGTATAATAAATTGATATGCATTATTGCAGCCCTAAAAACGGTTTTTTAAGATTTAGAATGCTTCGTGGTCAGCACATATTCTCTATAACCGTTAAGTATGACATACGTCTTCGAATTCGGTAGGATACGCGTTATGATTATGATAAACTTAAGTCTCTCAAGAAATTTTTCAATGCAAATGGTAGGTCAACACGATCGCGTGTGCGTCGCCCTAGCTTCTCATCTCATTTTTAGAAATCCAAAACTGTAAGAGCTATCTCTTTCTTGATGCGTAGTGCGCAAAATCTATGTATGATTGAACTCGAAGATAACATTATACTTTTTGATTCGAACAAAAAGGAATGATCATAGAAGCAGAAACGTTATAAACCGAGCAAAGAAAATTGTATGTGGACGCGTGTAGTTCTTCTTGTAATTATCTTTTCGGTGCTTTATAATTGCTTGATGATTTATACGCTATCAAAATACTAGGTCTGGCGATCCGATCAAATATCATGATTTACGCACGATTCTAATGATTTTATGTATCACCACAATGTCCTTGTTAGAAACTAATGGTAAATACGAATGTATATTGCTTTTACAACGCACTTTAAATTTTTTGTTTTAACACTCTCGTAAACTCTTGACAATTGAATCCATTTATTTCATGTCGTTGTATACATCTGTGGGTGCCATATTATTACATGCAAAAAGATTTTTTGTTGCAGTGAGAAAATTCAAACTTGTGAGGATTATAGCTCCTTAGCTTTCTTTTTATCTATATATCCGCATTAAAATGTATCCCCGTTGTTGACCGGACCTACAACAGAATCCTCGGTGTATATCTGTGTAGTATCGACACAATTTTTGGTTTCATTGGCTCTGGTTCATGTTTAGTAATACTGTCGCTTGATTAAGCCTCTACCCGCACAAATGTACGTGATATGTCGACATGGTGGCGATAAGTCGATGGGTCACCCAATTGCGCAGAAATTTGTTATAATTTGGGAGAAGAATGGGGGTTTGATTGTTTTTGAGTCATATGTAGGAGATCAGTTAAGTAGACATATCCTCGGAAAGTAATCATGCGATCGCATTATAAGCGCTCAACAAGACTACCCCTTCCTCTGAAGCAAAACCTCAAATAGGTTTCGGCGTTTTAAGATGTAAAATATAGTTACATGGTCTTGTACTAGGTTTCAAATATCTCCTAAGCCATAGATTTAGAAGTTATTTGATGATCAGATAACAATTTAAGAAATTACCGACAAGAGTCCTTGCCCTCTTCAACGCAGAAATTTAATTTTCGATCAATTTATCTTTGCCCAATCAGAACCCCATACAATTGATGTAGTCTGTGTTAAGTATATTTGAAATACATTTGACGATAATTATTAGAACATACTTTCATCATGCTGTAGAAACAAGAGGAATGTTACCTTCATTGCATTAAGTTACAGCATCCAATATATGTAATCTAAATGTTTGCGGGTTTATTGTACATTTTTATCTGACATATAGATCCTGACGTGGTCATTACTAGTTTCGTCTGATCGTATTTTGAGTTTAAATTAAGGTAGATAATTACATATTTGTGCGTCTAGATACAAAATTATAATTTTTCAATCACTCGCCGTTGTACCCCGGTAAATACATGTGATATATTTGTGACAACAGATATATGTATTAAAAAATGATTCGTATAATACGCTGCTTCTAATTAAAAAAAACAGATGCCACAAATAATTTGAATTGCAATGTATATGAAAAGGCATTTTATATATATCACCCCCCCCCTTCGTCGTTTGCGAAGCCTTTTAAGGCGTCATGAGTTTTTTTTCTAAAACGTTCATTAGAAGTCATTTAGACATGCAATAAACTTTGAAACGTTTTATCTGAGTCAGTGAGTTTTTAATTGAATAATCATGAGGTTACTTTTGAATCATCATAATTGACGCTTAATGAGGTTTACAAGACTTGCAAAAAATTTCAATCTCTTGTTCGATCTATTTTGGTAGTGAGGGATGAGTATAAGTTTTATATTGCGGCAAGACATGGAATCCTCGTACAGGATCTGTAAGAGTTGTTTTATTGAGTAAGGCTGATGCTAGGAGAAACACACCACGCTATCTTTTCAAAACTGTTTTAAAGCACAACCAATTTCTAAAACAGTTGCATTATGATTGAATGACCCAAATTTTAAATATATGAAGGCCATGTAGACCATTGATATTTTTTGATCGTTTATTTACCCTTTTTTCGATGATCCAAATCTAAGACCACGTCATATTCCACCAGCCCAAAATTTTCCATGATCATCTGATACAAATAGCGCTATACCGGGATTCAGATTAAGCTTACGCACTTTTTGATGCGTCCACACGAGTTTACTTACCAGCAGGTGTACTCCATCATTCAATTTTAGACAGGCTGTTCAATTTTTCGCCCACGATAAAATCAAAGCGCGATTTTTTACTAGATGTATATATATACGTCAATCGCTTTGCCAAATATTAAACTTTCTATCGTAAGTTAACGTGAGCGTGATCAAAAAAAATTAAATTACAGCGTGCTTGGCGCGTTTCTAGTCCTGCCCACACGAAAGATAGAAACAAACATTGTCAATAGAGAGGTAAGATCCAATCAACCTACTCAAGCTCGACATAGACATTCCTAGATTTATTTCACAGCACAAAAGAACAATATTTCTACTTTATCTAAAGGTTCCAGGCGTCGACACCGGTGAAGACACCAGTGAATCCTTTTATAAAGTTTCGATACAATTGCATGAATGGGCTACTTCAAATGAGTACCTGTACGAGAACAAGAAGTGACATTTCTTCCATTCCCCAAAGGTCCAGTATGATCAGCAGTACATACGTGTGACAGGTGAAAAAGGAAAAGGCTGGAATATCGATCATAAATTACGTCATTAGATAATCGAGACCAACTAAATGTACCTTATTTACCTTACTTCATTCAAAAATAGCTATATCAATAGGATTTTATGAAAACAAATTACAGTGGAGATGGTTTTGTATAAATACTCTGTACAACTAACATTGACCATCTAAGGTCGTTACTATATATCCTGATTGGTAAAATATAAACAGTCCAAAACTTCGCCGATCCTGAACTGTATATTTTCTTACATACAGTAGTTGTACATAGTCAAAAAGGCCTTTTTCGACTAATAATCAAGCGTAAATGTAAAAATGACGTTTATATTTTGTGCAAAATGCAGGTAGGTTTTTTCTATAAACTGTCGTAATTTAGCATCCCAATAGATTTTAGTAGCGGCGTTGATGTAATGGTTAGGATTTGTCCCTCCCAGTATACTTTGTTTGCTGAACCAAATGCCTGTCATCATAAATTTGAACAAAGAGAGAGATATATTTATAAAATATAACTTCTTTATTCGGAAAGCTACAACGATTTAGACACGATCACATTTCTTGCATTGTAAAAAGACAACCGTATGATGTGAATTCTTTTGTTAGAAATGTATAAATATATATATTGAAGATTGATACAGAATCAATTTGTGGAGAAAATAATTTAAATTCGTCCAACTTATTTATTCTCTTCCCCATTAAAAACTCAACATGCATAGGGCTAATGTGAGCGGCGCAACATTTCCTATAAAGCTTAAAAAATAATTCGATAAGAACAACTTAGTATAGTAAGTTTAAATGCGTATTATAGTAGGCTTCCTTTGCGTCGTGTCTTTTGTAAAGGCACCAAAATTTGACGATTTTTATAAATGTAAAAGAAGTTTACCGACGGATTGATTTTGACTAGCGTGCGATGATATGTTGAAAGACCTACAACTCTGTTTACACAATGTGTAATAGCTGTGGCGTGACAGTTATACTACTTTGTAATATTTTTTATTTTAAAGAAAAAATAAAAAACTGGCGTAAGATATATGGGCATCATAAATAAGCGCATTAAGACGACTAAAGCGGGTTCGTTTTAATCCTGTACTCTGTAGATATAGTAAATCTACGTGGTGTGAAAGAATTCGGAGCAGCTACATGCCATTTTTGCACGACAACTTTGCGAAGTTTGATATCAAGGGCGAGAAACTACTCAACTTGCCGCAGTACACGGGTCTTTTTTGACCAAGTTTATATACAAAATGTATATTGTGATGCATCAACAACAGGAGACTCAACATAACGAATAACGTACACCCCCGCTGATCTCTCCACTCAGAACTTATATCTGAGGTGGGTTGCTTTGCGAGATTACTGCCAATAGGTACTCAAAGAGCGTATCAAGACATAATGAAAAAACCAAAGTACACATAGGCAAATCTAAGCCCTCAGTAGAGTCTATTCGGCAATATATAGGAACGTATACACACATATACTATATAAAAAGTCTAGTGGAGACTCCATCTCTTATCCTATGCAGATGCGAAACGATTTCGGCATCTAATCTAGATAAAAGCACGCTTTGCTAGGTGCTTCTGTTCTAGACGAGCTAAATATTCTAATAGACAACAAGAAACGGGCGGTGTCGCATTTATTGAAGAAAATAAGGTTCATAAAGCTTTGGAGAACGCGTAAGCGTCTCTATATCCTAAGGGGAGATAGAAGGACTTGCAGAAATGATATGCGATAAATAATTTCGAATTTGTGAGTACATTCGAGCGTCCATCGCTTTAGGAAAGAGTCTTAATGTTGTGGATTGCATAAAAGCTTCGCAATACACGACTATATTTATATGATCGAAGCACATTAATGTACATGTAACTCCGTCATACTGCTCAAAAAATATTTAAAGACCATTTTCATGACCATAACTGACGATTAACATGCAATCATAATTTATCTTTTAATTTAAAAAGGATAAAGTCGAGGTGTCGTGAACGAGTCAAGATGTGTGTTACTATGACAACTCGTCGAACAATAGGCACTTCTGGCTGCTATTATACTGCGACTTATTGATTGTACACGGATGTCACAATGTTGAAAGCGAGCAAAAGAGATAAATGTAAATTTTCAAGCATTGATTATCGAAGCCATTCAACTATTAACAATGCATCGTTCCACAAAATGGATCTACATTACTAACAAGTTGTCGGACGTCAATTACACAAAATGCTACGTCTCTGCTCTTTGTCTTGTAAACGCATATGGAAAAGTAGTTCGCTGTATTTTCTCGCGGTTAGTGTTGCAAAGCTCTTGCTGATTTATCAAATCTCGGATAAGACGACACCAATTACTTGTGACATCACATTTTGCTCTTACACATACAACTGAATGTATGAAGTCATTTGTGTTGTGTGTCTCGGTCGCGTATTATAGACGAATTCAAATACCGATCGATGATGCAATGCTATAAAACCATTCCATTTATTTTGTTTTACTACGATGATATCGATGCTCAAGCAGACGTATTCGCGCGTATAATTTGCAGAAACGTTTCGTTAATACCACCTTTTTTAACGTAAAGCCACATAAAGCTCGAATATTATCAAAAGCAATCAATATTCTATACATAACTTAAATTCAAAATATTAAGTATTCACTCATCTCCGCTTTTAAGTGGCTCAGGAAGTAGTGACAATAAGCTGTTTTGTTGATAGATCATGGCCTTCGGATACTAATCCATTTTTGCGATCTGTAGCTCAGTAGGTTTTGTATGGCACTATCAACCCAGATTATACTGTTTTAATACAGGTGAGGAGCCCAGAATCGAAAGCTATACCTTTCATTATATGTGTTTAGGGTTCGATTGCAATTAACTGTCAGGTAACGAAGTCTTCCACTTTTAAATACGCAAGTTTTAGGGGTTTAGTACCATGCAACAAGTACACACGCTCGACTAGACTAACACAAATGCGCGACGTATCAATTAGAAATGCGCGACTAGACGATTAGATATGCGCGATATGTCGATAAATAATGTAGGGGCAGAAAGAATCAATCAGGCTTTGAGTAGCATATAAGTTTATGACCAAAGGACCGGAACTCGTTCACCTTGCATAAAGCCAAACTCAGTACTCTAAATTATAAAAATATTTCCAGAGTCTTTAACCCTAGTTCCCTCTTTGTCCACTAAAACTTATCCTTTTCCGTAGTCAGCGGAATCGAACACGATCAATTATAAAAATATTTTATAACTTTCGACCACATAATTGATTCGATATCATCTGTGGTTTATTAGGCATTAATACGTGCATCGCTAATTTTGCGTTTAACCGAAAAAACTATTTAATTAATTTATAAGCTTTTACAAACCTGTGCCAGCCATGCATATCTTTAAAAGGATTCTCATCTTGAGCACCTATACAAGGTAAGTTACCACGTCATGATTCCAATCGCGGCAAAATACCACACGTATTGGACGGTAGCCATGGGTCATTTGCAGTGACAAAGGTACACGGAAACGGCACCGTCACGCTCGATTGTGAAGCCATAACGCAACACGTGAATATCCGGCGACTATTCCTCTGCTAGCCGGTAAGTTGCATGGGGTGAGTGACATGCGCTTATGGTAACGCTGGCTTTGTACTAACTTCCCGTTAAAAGGGATGACGTCGGATGTCCATTTAATGAGGTTAGTGCTGCAACTCGCAGTCAACGGGCAACGCAAATTCCATATTCCGACCATGAAATGGATGACCGGTCCCGGACAGGTGAAGGCGTAGCAAGAACAGAAAACAAAAATCAATCTCACTTCTCATCATTCCAAGTTATAACATAGCAATCTTGCTGCTAGCTAAGGGCCTTTCTTCTTCATATTCCCTCTGCGAGCCAAGCGGTGTCACTGTGCGAATTCTCAAAAGCAATTGAGGAGACAATAACTAAAGAAGTCAAAGCCGTGAAATCGCTTTGCTCGCAGAGGGGTCATAAAGAAGAACGGAACTTAGCTAGTAGAAAGATCGCTATGTTATCACTTGGAAATATGAAAAGGTTGGATTGATGTTTCTTATATGCCTTTGCTACGCCTTCACATGTCTGGGACCGGTCATCCGATCATGGTCGGAATCCGGGATCTGCGTTTCCCGTTGCCTGCGAGTTGCAGCACGAACCTACTTTAATGGTCAACCGACTTCATCCCGTTAAACAGGAAGTTTAATCCAAAGCAATCATTATTATAAGCTCATGTCACATGCGTAGCATCGAATTGTTGAACAGGGCTGAAAGGCTCATCTTGATGGATTGCTTACACAGGTTAGTGACAGTTCGGTATAGCTTTGAAATTTACTCAGATCAAGGGATCCACGCAGAGGCACAATGGAGTAAAGCTATATCGCAACTTCGTAGATCGACCAATCCTCATGAAATTGAATTTCTAAACAAAAATTTATGGACTCATCTATGGGTACTAAATTTGTAAAGATCATTTTGAAACGAGTGCTAGCAAAAGATTATGCTATATATTCATCTGCTGTTTCAGCTCTACAAATTTAAAATACCTGCAATCAAATTTACACTTAACGTGAGAATGTTGTACGACAAATTTCTCACGTCAAGCACAACATTTATTTGTATTTTTTACTACAGCGAAGTCGTAGATCAATGCTTTAGCTCAATCAAATATGTTAATTCTGGATTATGTATATTGGCATTTACTTTGTTATATGTATCTATAGCTACCCGCACAGATTTTTATTTATCTTTGATCTTGTTCATCGTACGAACAGCCATTTTGCAAGTAAGCCATATCATACACCCTAATCGATTATATTTACCATTTATGTTCTTCATGTCTGTCATATATTTTTTATTTGTAAAATGACAGCATAAATATCATAATACAATTTCGACAGCTAATTCATGGCATGAATCTGGAAGTTAAAGTTATTCCAACATCGAACTGTTTTATAAACTTCAAAAAAAACTTTAGATTTCATACTGTCTATCGTCTTCGTACATTGATTTATCAATATAAATATTCTAAGTGACATGGATTTACCCATCACACGGTAGAATATCGTCTGTTTCTCTACGAATGGACACCGTGCTTATTAAACTTGACGTGGTCCCTTTTCCGATTATATTCGACCAGTTGTGTATCACACCTTATAATCAAATAGAATAGAAATTGACATGTCGTTTGTCGACTAAGGTGTGAAACGGGATGAAAGAAACATACTTACGATTATAATTAGCATTATGTGACTTTCTGATTAGACAAAGTACATATGTCAAGAGGTTTATGCACCCTTCTGTTGTTCGTACAGTAATCCGCTTTAGTCACACTGACCCTACAATTAGACATTTTCTGGTGAGCTCTCGAGGCTGCGCAAAAAATCAATACCTCAGTCCCGGTTTATGTCTGGTGGTAAATGAGTCACCCTGTACAGTATATATGAATCAAAGGTCGAAGAATTCCATGCATAATCGTAAAGTTTAACGTTTAGATCAATTCTCTACACTATAACTCAACCTTATGCTAATAGGATTTCCTGCTTGTAACGTTATATGCACCTATGGCTCTGGACATACACTTTCGATTCGTCCCGTTAAACGACAAAACACATACTTACCTTAATCGTTTTTTACCAGACATAGGCAAAATATACTACCACACGTTTTGCTCGTCCAATACTTTCCAAAGATGGACAAATGTACCATTAATACCATCCGCATTATCATGCTAGACACTACAATTTGTTTCTAGTCTTTGATATATTGGTGGAACTCGTCACGTGTCATTGACCTTAATATATATTGATATAAACATTATCGTAGATCAGAATATACATTAATATGACCTGGACAAGAGCGGTTAAAAGGAGTATTACCTTCTACAGTAAAATGTAAGGCTGCTCCACTTAAATTTAGACTTATGGATTTAGGCCAGATTATAGCCGACTTACTGTTCACGGCCAATAAGCGGTAGTGTCCAATCAAATGCTAGAACTGACAACTCTGAGCTATCTGATTGGCCTAATGAACGAATTTGTTTGTTTATGGCCGCCTACACGCGTCAAACGCAGGTTGATCACTTACTGCAAGGACGCACGACGAAGAAGAGAAAGGTGTATAGCCAGCACGATCTTGATTATGCTTTCAGTGTTCGTGAACGTAGTATGTCGTGACACCGTTCGAGAGTCAATTCTTACAATCCCAAAAAGATTGATCCGCCTCCGCTCTACCCAGCAGCGCTATAGTGAGAAAAGAAGAAGGCTTTGACCACCGCCCGTTTTTGCGCAAAATATAGAAGACGACCTCTGGACGTGGATCGTAGAGATGCAGCGAGAGGGTCTACCGGTTACGCGTCAGATATATTTAACGCAGCGAATAGGGCGCATCGCGTGCTTTACAGTACCGCGCGATCGGCTGGCCTCCTGGGCGACGAAAAGGCTAATCGATTTTTTTCGGTCACCCCAAGCTTTTACCTAGAGTCTGTCATGTAATTCCTCGCGCCCGCACCAAGTCGGTCAAAAGCACCTCGATCATCTTCTGAATCAGCTGATTAATTAGGTGATGGAGCGCAACTTAACCAACGACCGTGTTTGTTTTATGGACATGTCGGAATTTTGTCAGAAATCGAGGTCAAGGAAAGTCGTCGCTGTGCGTGGGTCGATGGACGTTTGTACAAAGTGCATCGAAATCAGCTTCCATTTGACCCTAGTCGCCTGTGCTAATGCCTCCAGATTGTGTCTACCGCCCCTCTTCTTGACGCCAAACTATCGTTTAAATCGTGCCATCCTGTGTGAGTGCTCCGTCATTGGAGCTACACTTGCCGTCGCTCTTGAAGCATTCATGAATGATATATCTTTATCACGTACTTGGAGCGCTTTGCAGCAAGCATTCGAAAGCAGCTTCTTTCGAGCACCACTACTCATCTACGACGTGGTGTGCAAGTCATTATAGCAAGAAAATCATAAAGAAGGCGATCGAGACGGAGATTCTTCTACTTCTACTTCTTCTTCCTCCGGACTCCACACACATCTTGTAGTCCTTAGATGTATTTGTCCTTAACCCCTGAAGACCAGCCTGCGCAGCTCCATGGAACGTTTCATGATCGATAAAGATGTGTCGAGCTTGACGAAGAAACAGGCGATTTTATTATCATCGAGCGCGTGTCATATTAGTGTGCTTGCTAATCCAGATAATGTCATTTCCGGCTTTGCCAGAACTGGCCTTTGGACAATCTCACCACCCAAAATGCGTGCACGTATAGAATTATACGCCGATAGATGTTTCAAGAATGGAAGTGTTACAAGCATTCCAGTAGGGCTCACAGTACAACAAGAGACCCGTACGCAGTACGTTTCCTTCCCAAGCGGTCAACAAAATACAAAGTAAAGAGCAAGTCAGTCAAATATGCTTGATCAAATCATGATATGAACACATGTGCAACAGATCGAGTAATACTGTCGGGGTTTGCATTAAATTTGTAATGCGATAAACTGACTCATTCGTAAAAATTCAGTATCTCGTCTTTTTGCTTTGTTCCGTAACTTCCTTATTCTTAAAAATTAAGAATTATGATTCGCTGCAACAGGTGGCCACAATTTTTCGATTTCTTTTAAGCTGTTTAAAAACAATATAAATAAAAAACGAACTCAGCATTTGATATTAGCTAAGGTATACGAATTTTTGCCATGAACAGGTCGCATACCTTAGACTTTAAATCTAGACAACTTCACCCATTAACTCAGCTGGACGCGCATAATATGTGGTGAGCAAAAACCCTACCAGGTAAAAAGTAGTCTGAAATTATAAAGGAATGATAATAAAGATAATTAAATATAGATAATTCTGTGATATACAGTTCTACACTTCCTCTCACAATTATATTCCTATAATCTGCACTCTTCTTAGATCTTCGTCAGCGATCACGTGTAATTGACATTAGAACCAGGAATTCTTTTAATGAAAGACATAGTAGGATCTGTCAGTAATTTGAGTGGATCGTATCCCGTTACAATTTCTTAACTTGCACACAATAGAGCGAACAATACAAAGCGTGTGATAAGTGTGGTCTAGAAATTATGCTTACCTTGCTATTAGTCCAATGTCGCTTCATTTAATCCCGTTAAAGCAATTAGTTGGTAAATGTGTTATCTATAGCGATTTATAAGCCATCATATACTCACGAGCGCATGCGTTGTTGGATGTTCATGCATATCTAATTTACAATGATCAAAATGAGAAAAAATTAGAAATTTAAATTTTTCGCATCGGCGATGATCCGAAGTGCTAACATGATGCCGTCATGATTGATCGATGTATATAAACAAGAAGTCTTCATCGGTAGCCTCTAACTGATCGATATGATGTCACAAGATATGCAGCCTCTAACCGAAGGATATGATGTCATGAAAATATGTGCATTAGTATCATTAGCCTCTAAACGAAGGATATGATGTCATAACAAAATGCGCATACGTAGGCTATGTAACATAAACGTAATCTTGATAGTGTTTAACAGGAAAGTTCATGCAAGCATTAATAGAAAATTTTAATTAAAGTCGATGGCACCCGAAGATATTTTTGCGATAGTACATTGTTAATTGCATCTTGTTGAATAACTATAAGCCTGATCATTATATAAAATGGCTGCCGAAATAAATGTGATACCTTCTTTCATTTGATGTCATTCTTAAGGGAGAAATTATTTAGTATATTCAAAATATTCATTTCCATTCGTGAATCTTTGAGGTAAGTGCATGACCCTGAGACGTATCACGAAGATCCATAGATGGAGTAAAGATGTAATTATAGTTTAACGCGGTACTAAGCTTGAACATACGTGATGTTAGATCTATACATGTTCCATGAATTCAAATGTCCTTTCGGGTAAAATGAAGCAAATATATTATCACCGATCCTTTTTTATCGGTATTTTATCTAGTAAGCAGATTGATTACCTTCCACGGGTCAAAAAATATGTTCGATTTGTTAAACGACTATTTTTGAACACTCAGTTAGCGCGAATGTCATTCTTCAAAGCTCGTTTGATGACATCATATTTTCAAGCTGATAAGCCGCGCGATATAAGCTAATTCTATACCACAAAACATGCTGATGATCAATTATAGTATACCTCATAGATAGTTATTTGATTTTCTTACGCATTTTATTTATATTCACATTGCGATATAAATAAGTGTAAATGTCATGTTTGTGGATTCACCCTTTTACAATATGACCACATTCTACAATTTAACGAAGGCAAACAAAAATCAAAATTGTGAAGCACATGCAGAAACGCACTAATTATCTAGCATGGGGGTCACGCAAATAGCTTTCAACGGACAAAACCATCACATTAAACTGGATATTTACGAGCAATAGTGACAGGATATAAATGGGGTTCGGCCGGAAAAATAACGCGTGATTATTTACGGATTATTCGCAAAAGATTGGCGCATGCTTTATGGCTACAGCATAGAAAGAGTAAGATGCACGCATATATACCCATACCCGTAACGTCTCTGAATCCATGATGTGGACGCAATTTCGTTGTAGCGGATAAGTACATAGATCTACGAATCCTATGCTTTCATATCTATTTACATAACCCTAGTTGATAAATATAGATATCGCGTATTTTGAAGCGTATTTGTCAAGTTTTGTGAATGATGTTACCAAAAGGAGAAGTTCGACCACAGCACTCATCTCAATCTTAAGGAACAATCGAGGATTCCACACATCGATAAATCGATTAATATACGTTTATCCTGTGATAAGGTAAGCGTGCAAAGACACAATACAAATCGTTACATGAGAAACGTCTTCGATATACTCCGGCTTGTTGGGTCAACAAATTTTGCTGATGACCGCGCAAAAAATGTTCATTTTATCGAAGGGTAGGTTAGCTATTTATATTTTAGCAAAAATCGCTGATCGATAGAACAATACCAACCGAACAAATCAGGGTTTGAAAAAGATTCACTTTTATTAAAAAATGATACTAAGTCCAGAACAATATACCGTATTAAACTACTTTTCTTTGAAATTTAAATAAAAACAATCGAGCTTTAAATGTTCTTGAAGACGCATTTAAACGAATGAAATGCATTCGCTTATTGCAAATATTAAAAAATAGATTATGGGACATAATCACGATAATATTTAGACACCAGTCATTTAGACCCAAAAGTGATATATTTAACTGAAAATAGTGCTATATATAAAAATATGCAAAAACAAATAAAAAATGCTGAGAAATTACATAGAATAGGACACTCTTAGTCAAAAATTTGTAGAATAGGACACTTTTTGTTATCCACAGGATAGAACACTTTTTTCACCAGCTATAAGAGGAATACAAGACGGCGAATGAACTAAGCGCGCGCAGCCTTTCTGCGTAACGAAGCAATTTGGCGATGACTCTTCAAACACGAGCTGGTGTTCCTCTTGCTGCACTTCAAGCTGGAAAGCGTCCTGCTGCTCAGCTCGGTGCAGTTTCTACCACCAGGTACGTCTCGCATTGTTTAACTGAAAACGAGGAGCTGTTTGAGGAAATTCAATCCTTATCGGAGATCGACTGACGGAAATTTACGGTACCCTATTTATGCGTGACCAGGGTGGCACGTTGTTGTTTTATAACGCACCAGAGGTCTCGGACTACAAGAAAGATTGATGACACTGGCAGAAGCGCAAAGATAAGAGTGGGCGGGAGCGGCGATGGTTCTTGAGTGGTCCTGCCACGTGCTTGGTGACTGTTATGTCATGCTGACGCCCGACCTGATGTGTCAAAATGGCAGGTTCGTGAGGACCGAGAAATCTGGTGATCAGTCGAGAGGCTATCATCTTGGGAAGTTATGTGCATTCTGCAGAGATTTCCGTAAGTTGGTGTGTTTTTTTGCAGTACGATTGGAGGGGTTATATGGACGACTTTTAAAGATACTGTTTTGCTGTTTCTAATAAGGATAGTCCTTTTAAAGCTGGCACGTCGGGAGTGATGGTAGGTAGCATGACGGTTGGTTGAGGATCCTGTAAAAGAAGCAGGTTTTGAGCGATGGGCAGAGTGATCTAGAGGGATGATGTATCGGAGATGATCTTTTGAGACTACGAGGGGGAACTTAAGGGGACTTCCTTGCGTCGCTCGCGAGGCTCAGACCAAAAGGACTAAATAGTGTCATATCTTGTGAATAAATAAAAAGTGTCCAATTCTACGAATTTCCGATAAAAAGTGTACTTTTCTATGTAATTTCTCAAAAAATATTAGATACGCATTCTTGAATTTTTAAATTTTGGTAATGTATGTTATTCCACCGAATTATTCTCATGTCGAATTGATGTATCTAGCTCCCTGTATATCTTATCAGATCTTTCCATGCATAAAGCGCTATGTTCTATCTAACATCGATGAAGGCAAAATGTTATAGATAGACAAGGTGAATTGACATATTTATTGTGATCGATCACTGTTGTTGTAAATCATGCGAACCTGAGGTCACAGGGGTATCAACGCTTTCATCTGAGTCGTACGTATTGACAGCGTAGTGATGCGTAGCTATCATCTTGAAGTTTTTAAACTATTAGCATAATGAGACAGCGCCGTGCTCAATGCGCGTGCACAATGCGATTTCGGCACCTCGCTGCATCAACAATTCAAATTTTACTTGTGGCTGCATGATCAAACTGTACAAATTTAAAAATAGGTAATGACAAGATAGTGGGAAGATAACAAAACTATGTTGGTGCTACTGCGGGTGGTCACTTGAATCTTTGCGGACAAAATAATTGGATTGCACATTGAAGAACAACGCGAAGCTTATGAAGTGTTGCGGTCGCCGCACAGAAAGAGAATGATCGTGGTGATAATCATGTATCTTGGTTCAAGTATTGCTTCACGGATCCTGCGAAGATATACACAATAATGGGGTTCTGCAGAGAAGATCATATCATAATACGAAACGTACCAATACCTAGAGACTATTGGTCCATTTTGTACATGACATGCATCACACCAATGATAACTACGTAAGACATTCCTAAAGAAGTTGCGTGGCTGCGAAGATAATGGATTCTGATGTCGCATCATAGAGTGTGAGTAACCAATGGCAAGGGGTATCGACATGTCCACAACATTTATGTTGTAAATTTATGCTATAATGATACAGACTTTGATCCGGAATACCATGATTGTGATTTAACCTATTCTAATTCATACTATTTCAATATCAATTGAAGTGATTGTAGAAAAATATGCAATCGAGCATGTGTGTATTTAATCGTAATCTTTACATCAGAAATGTATTCGTGAAAACTATTCCGAACATATGCTTAATGTCGGCAAATGCTTTTGTTTTAATGCGAATGTCAAAGACGCTTCATATCACCTACCGTGAAAGGTAAAGCTAACACAATTTATGGAATTTGCCATCTCCATACATTGTCTCATTCAACATGTAGTACAATTATTCACTTCTTAATTTTGTATTTATCGTCAGCTTGATATTAGTCGACATATTAATATAATCTGTACTGATTACGTTTTGTTATAAAACATTATAAACTTGCACCGTCCATGTCAAGTTGAAAAGCAGATGAAAATGCACGATTATATATACAAACATAAATGATTTGGGCAAGATGCTCAATATTTTGAACACACCACAACATGTAAACATATTTTGCTATAAATTACTAGATGATATGTAAAATAATATAAAATCGTGTTGACCAGACGTTTACCCACAAGCGTACTAAGCACCGTATAAGCAATACTCCTTTATCGTTTTGTAATGTACAAAACGACGTAGCAAAATGGATTCAATAGTGTAGTCCCGTGATTCTTGGTGCACAATTAATTGATGTAATTAGAGAGAGAGACGGTTTGAGGTATATCCGGTACGCATACAACCCACTTAATCCGGCTTTGTTAGCCACTCTCTGGTGATATGTATTCGTAGTGCCTGCGCGGGTATCGATCCACACACCTCCCGGTCCCGGTTCCTGTGCAGTTCCTCTCGTCCACCGGGACCGGTTTTTGAAGCAATCATGGATCACTTCATGTTTCAATGAAAGTCGTGTACACGCAATTACGTTTGCCATACGGGACACAAACTCCATGATACGAGCACCGGTATGCTGTGTCTGCACATAGGGACCAACTGTTCTAAGAGTATGGCATACCAAAGTGTACTTACACAGCATCACATACATTCGATGTGCAAGGGAGGGCCCAGCTCGAATGCTTGTATGCATTACGTCCTACCTTGCAGATTGCAACATTGCATCTATCTTCACGGCACCAGGCTGCTATCGCTAAATTTAAGCCGACGCCAATAGTGCTAGGAGCAGCTTTGTTAGTGTGGATGACAAAAAACACTTAATCATCATTGAGCGACACATCCGCTTGCTTCTTTTTTGCCTGTCAGCAAAGGATCTGCATGGCTACCTGCAACAACATGCATGTTCGCGCCAGATCGACGATCGGACTGCGCCTAAAGCCATGCGAACCGGTATTTATGCAATAAATCGATCAATTTAAATAGCTTTTCGATATTTAGTGCAAATCAAGTCGCCGATTTATGCATGGTGGGATATTCCAACCGCTTTGAATGGCTTCTTCTACTGCTGTACTGCATCGTGCGAATTTCGACTTACGCGAGCCACATCCTACTGACTTTTGCGCCGTCGCCGCCAAATCTACCAATTTGCTACAGTGGAAGAGAATGGTCGGACGAGAAACAACACACGCGCAGGCATTTAACCCGTTTTCCACAACCGATGGTCGAATCCTCCACATTTGTTGTAAAGCTCCTCCTTCTCTTGGCGATCAAAAAGTTCCTTCCCCGCATTTGACATACGTTGCAGCTATTAACTGCAGTTAGTCATAGCCGACAAAATGTGCGCTCCCGCATAAGGACCGTGGGCTGGTCGGGCGCGAGAGAGACGACCGCTTTCCTGGCTTCGCATTTTGAGCACAAAGGTTGCTCACAGCTGGTACATGTTCGCCGAATGGGATCTCCGGAATCCAAAAGCTTTGTCGCCCACAGGGCATCGGATTCGATAAGCAAAGGAACTTGGACATTTTGTTGCTGAGCCGGAGGCGCGAAGTATAACAGGTCGTCAGCGAACGAATAGATTTGAGATCGTGATCTCCATTACGATTCTCGCGAACTCGATAGGACCATTTCCTCTTTGCTAACGCACACGTGCGTTCCCGTGCGAACGAACTACTGAGTTGCGACAATGTAGAGCGCCATATTTAGAAGCTCTCCCTGAGTCGACTCGAAGTCGAAGAAGCCGCGTACGTAGCATTCGACAGTTGTGGGCTTGGTCGTATATGGCACACAATGACATGTTTCCTCGCTCGATGCCGTGCGCTTTGTCATAGCTCGAATCTCCTGTAGAACTGCTGAGACTGAACTACCGTATTCGAACGTCACCGACATCTGCAATCCTTTCGGCGTCCAGTATGACAAAGTCACGGCTCTCGTACAGACGTCACTTCACTGCGACAGTGCGCAATGGGAAACCGAAGCTAGGGCGTACGATCTCGTAGAGCACCTTGTTGTCCAGAGAGCTGACCTTGATGCACGCCGATTGGATCTTCATGGTCTCATTTGTGGTGGCTACTGCTCCTTACATGGCGTCCTCGAGCTTGCCCTTCATCGTACCGAGACGCAATGATGTGGCGTCGCGGGACCTTTCGATGAAGACGAATGGCGTTTGTTGTAGATTTATACGTTGCCGGCGAATTTTGCGCCAATGTTGGGGGTCGGCATGGCCATCTTTGGTCATGACATAAAGTCGTGTTGGGCAATGTTATGCGCCATAGGCGTGTCATCCAGATGCGGCAACATGTTGCAGTCTTGCCTAGCAATCGTGGGCTCGGGTGGCAGGTGTGCAAGCCGCATAACAGTTTGTTGTTGCTCGAGGCTGCAGCCCTAAGCGACTGTAGACATCACGATCTGCTACGGACAAACATATCGGGCGACACAGAAAATCAAGAAGAACATGCAATGCTACGGGCCAGTGCTCCATGGCTCCCTCCCACACCCATCGAAGAAAAGTCAGCAGGCAAGAACAATAAGCTGCATAAAATCATTCTTGCACAGGTACTCGAAAATGTTCGAAAAGAGGAAGTGCTTGACTGCGCGAAATAGTGGCTGATCCAGGAATATGTAGAATACCGACCGTGCGTCAAGTTTCGGTGGTGATGCATTTCATGGTAAGAGGCTGACGCTGATTAGGGGGTTGTGTATATTCATTCGGTAAGCAGCAGGAATGACAAGCTTTTCAAGTATCAGTAGCTCTCTCAAGAGAAAAGCTGCATTTGCGGCGGCGGTCATTATCCTGATTCGGGCGGCCGTACCATCTTGCCAAGAATACTTACACTACATCAATGAGTGGCGATAAGCCCATCATCCAAGTTGTCGTGAAGTTCTGCAAGCTTGACTCGGGAAAAGGCCACAAGTACGTGTCTTCCACAATACTGACCGCAACCCGAGGCCAATCTTTGACCGGCAAGTCGTCTGCGGAAATGAAGCACATTTGCAGATATATATCCGACTGATTGATGCTGTGGTTGTAGTAAGTGGGATATGGATGACAACCACTCAGCTGTAGCGGAGCAGTCATGGTCGTGCGGTTGTACGCCCACCATTGTGCACAATCATGCATTTCCTTGGGTGAGCTAAGCAGGCGAGTCGATAGTGCATAACGTGACTACAACTGTGCAACCCATTCCTCAAGCTTAAAACATTGGTGAAAGTCCGCTGCCTCGATGAAACGCGCATTCACGATGGCATCACATCATCCTCCTGGGCCGGCTACTTTGCCCCATATCGGACGCCAACTAGAACCACTAGCGCCCAATAGCAAATGGCGGGACTTTCAAGATTTGGAATAAACTCGCTCCATTGGGAGCTAGAAGAGTGCGCCGAAGGAGAGACCTGGAGTGCCTTCACCAATCCTTTTTGAGATGGCGGCATCAACGCATGAGGTATGCTTCAATGCTACATGCAATATCACCTCAATGGGCTTAGCTTCTGCAATTACGTGAGCGTGTTGTGAAGGACGGGAATGCACGAGAAACGGTGGGTTTGCACGTCCGCAGCAACCTGTACGCACTCCACGCTGAATGATTGTCGTATCCGATGATAAGAAGCTACGCCTGCTTGCAAGAATTTGCGCCGTAGCTACTGCAGCGTTTTTAAGAAAATATCACACTCCATGATGTCTTGCAACAGCGCCTTCCGTGAAGTAGCTACATACACGACGGGTGTATGCAGTCGGTAGCACTCGATGCGTATACGATGTTGTACGAAAGTGAAATGACGTCAGCAAAGCTCAATGTGCCACCACGCCGGTAATTGTGCATGGAAGATCCTTAGATAGAGGTGGTGGTAAGTTATTGCGGCTTCGATCTTGCTTTCAGTCACTGTGGCGACTTCCGATACGTAGCAAGACGAAGCAAATGGGTTTCGGAAACGACGATTTGGTAACTGAATGAAAAGGTCACGGAACAGCTTGAGCGTCGCAAACCGTTTACTAGCTGAACAGTTCATAAACATACCTAATGTACATACAGGTGCATAACCGACAACATGGTAAGTAAAGTGACTCTACATTGCCATGGATTTCCTACCAATACAACTCTGACAATTGATCCCGCTGTGGCGGGAGACTGCACTCTGCATAAAACTAGTCCTCGATGGTCGCGCCATTCCCTTGGCTTTAGCCACGCAAATTTCATGGTACACTTTGGAGCTGGCCAGCTCCTCCCGTGCCACTTCCAGCGCGTCGCTGTCGGCTGCTTCTACAAGACAAGTGGAGCAAAAGCTTCGCTTTTTCTCAAGCACAGAGCGCTGGTCTGGAGCCACGACGCAGACGAGTTGTTTGGAGCTACATCGCGAACACACTTGACGTAAACAGCTCTTGCAGGTTTTACAGCTCGTGCCCAGGAAGCCAAACCTTCGTGAACACAGGGCACACTTGTTCCTATTCGGGGCTGATGTCTCCTGGATATACGACAGCCGGTCGCCGTTAATGGACAGCGACGCCGTGCAGCCCGATCGCTTGCGCATTCGCCACACCAATTTCTTCATTAGCGCGCAACGACGCTTGCGCGTATAGCACGCCCACTGCGCCGCTATGGCCTGCAGTGACATCGTGTTGACCATTTCGTTCTGTGTGTGGAAGTCAAAGAAGCCACGCACGTAGCACTCGACGGTCGTCGCGGTCTTCTGCAAGTAAAGCGAGCACACCGACATGTTGCCACGCTCGATGCCGTGCGTGTCCTCCATGCCAGGGATCTGCGCAAACGCCACCGAGTGCGAAATGTTGTACCCAATTCGCTCGCGCTTGACCGTGTACGCAATGCCAGTGGTGTCCAGCGACACGTAGTCGCGCTGGTTGTTGTAGAGGCACCACTTGACACTCACGTGGTGGAACGGATCTTCCACTGTGGGTCGCACCAGCTCGTGGAGCACTTTGCTGTCAATGACCCCGTCCTGGATGCACGTGGACTTGATGCGAATCGCCTCGTCTGTGGTGGCCACCGTCCCGTACATGACGTCGTCCAGCGTACCGTCCACGGTCCCAAGAAGAAGCAACGACGGCGTCGACGGCAGTCCGTTGTACCGGTTGCGCTCTCGATAGATGCGCACGCCGTCTTTACGCCGCAGCTCTTTCCAGCAGCGGTTGTCCGCGAACCCGTCCTTCGTCTTGAGCAGCGTGTTGTACTGCTGGATGTTGTGCACGGCGAGAGTCTCTGCGAGCTCACGCAGGAGGTCTCCGTCTTGCTCGGACATGGCCAACTCCAGCGGCGCCAAGTTGGACGTCGACTTCATTGCCGACAGCGACAGACTACCAGGCGACGTGTGTCGTCGGATCGTTTTTTTTCTTGGTGGGCTGTGCGGCTCGCAGGCGTGTCGCGCTGGCTGGCAAATGCAATAGTGAGCTGTAACCCATTTGTGCGAGCAGCGGTCCGCCTTGAAACTGTTACGGGGGGCGGTCATCGGACAGACGCAAGAGACCGCGCAGACGAGCCGCCATAAATTATATGTGCAAGACTCGTCGTTCGTGGTTGCGGATGCCGCCCAATGACAGCCGCGCGCTGAACCGACCACCTCGCTGTGCCAAAGCAGCGACTTCACGCTGCCTTTGGTGCTCTTACCTCTGCAAATGTTCTTGTCGCTGGCTGAAGTAACAACTTGGACTGCATTCTCTGTCGTACAAAGAGGGAGCGAGCAAAGACGGGACGGTGCACTGAAATGAAGCCGGATGGTGCCCCAGCGCCGGGGCGAAGCACATCAACATGGGAGTGGATCAACATCGGTCCACCTCGATTTGGTATCGCTGCCCGGGTGACGAGAGGACGTGCGTGCGTCGCAGGCAGCAAATGATTGCTAGCAGAGACCTTGCTGCGCGCCGGCGATAGCCTCATGGATTGAACGCGTGACCTGCTCACGGTGGAGACGCGTTTTGTGGCGAGACGCGGCTGGAGGTACACGTCCGCCGCGACCGCGTTCCCGTCTACTGTTGGCCCCAATGTCATCGTAGCCACAGCCGTTTCTTTGGTCTTTTGGACCGGCGGGCGCGCATACGAAGGAGCGATGCGTCACTGTGCTGATTTGCATCGACCAGGCTCAGACGGCCTGCACTTGGACTTGTTCGAGTCCGCGGTACGCACAATGATTCGTATCACGCGCGACGAGGCGGCGCTCAGTTTTCGGTTTCATTTCCGCGATACGTGCTGTGTACCCTCTAACTGTGTTGATTGAAGTAGCGGCGGCAGTCCAAAGCACCTTTGATCAGAGCGCACCGAACGAGTCTCCGTGTCAATCTTTCGCGCGGACGCGCTCATGCGGAGCCAACCGGTTTGAGTCAAGATACATACATCGTGCTCCAGAGGCTACTGCGTTGAAGCTTGGGCTCGAACTTCGCTTCGACCATTGTCGCAAATCGATGTCAGCCACAACTAATATTCCATCACCCTGCACTTCAACGATGCGTTTCGCTCGACGCTGCATATACGGCTGAGCGGATGCGTTCCACCCCTCGTCGTCATCAACATCCAAATCGGACCGGGGGCTTAGGCGTTTACCATACCGCTATGTTTAACGATTGGACGCTACACTCACGGGTACTACCTCCGCCGGCTGCGTACAAGTCGCAGTGGCCTGCACTTACTTCAAGCAAGGTCACATCACTTTGTACCACTTGTTCTCATCCAGGCTACCGCCGCTGCTGACTCACGATGATGCAGACCGAAATGTGTTGACCCTTCTGTACGTATTTTGTCTTAACAGTTGTTATCAGTGCTCAGATTCCGAATACGTGAAACTAGCAGTATCAGGATGCTCGTCGTCCAGGTTGTAAAGCTTGTTGTGGTGGCAAAAAAGCGCCTGCGGTGAAATCTCTGTGCGCGTTGTTGCCAGCCTTGCAGATTTGAGTCGTCATGTTTCCTTCATGGCCGAGCGCCCGGTGACAGGGTTCGATATAACGTAGTATCGAGCTTGCTCGTGTATCAGATCAAATTGCAGTACCAGACCTCTGCGTGACTATACAATTCAAGTGTACAATAGAGTGTTGCGTACTGATCAACTCCTAGCGATGGCAATGCGTCCATCCGAACGACCGCTCCAGCATTTATGCTTGACCTCATGTGGATGAAAAGGGTTCACTAACCCCCTGCTTTATTGGCCATTCACACTCTTGGCGGCCTCATGTTTTCACTGATCTGACTTTCTGCTACTACTAGTACTATTGCCACCTCGCGATAGAAGTCGATAATCTTTGCTGGCTCTCGCTTGGAAACTCTTGCGTCGACGGTCATTCGTGCAACCTGGTAGAACGTGGTAACCGGCGTCGCACGTTCATTCTCTGCGGCGTCACGATACCGATGCTGATCATTCTCACGCCATTTATGGTCGCCATCGGTCGATCTCTCCACCCGCTCAATGTGACATTACAGCAATTCTCGATAACTCGTTGTGCAGGGCAGTTTGTGTCATGGCAGGTTATGTGCAGGTGCATACAATGAGACTACAGCGTTGCCTTACGTACACGATGCTGAGTTCGTCTAAGCCGTAGATGTGCTTAGTGCGCTTTGACCTTCACTCTTTGTGCACACACGAACTGACCTGGTGTGTTGTTATTTCTTTGGTCATGCAAGAGCAGTCACGACCGTGGAGGTAGAACCATTTGCACGCAGAACATACACTCTTCCATGGAGCATCGAAGATAGTGACTGACCTTTTGACTGCATGCTTTATTCTGGAAAAGAAGTAGGAATCTATATTGAATCCCAGATTCTTCAATATAGTCAACCTCCCCATCTGACGACCTTTCTCCGAACCCAACACCGAGGGTCTGTCCTTTCTTACGCGCAAGTGGCGTGTGGGAGCAGAAACGGGAATTTTGTCTTGTCTGCAGCATGTGACGCGGTCGTACTTCCGAGACTCAATGATGATGGGTTTGTGGATGCCAGAAGCAAAGTCGATACCGTATTGTAAGTTTCAAGAGCGAAGATCATTCAGACTCAACATTTTGGACGTCATGGAAAGTATGTCGTATGCCATCTTCCCAATTGAATGATCTTCATTGTATCTATTGAACCCATTGAAGCGACGGATTACTGCAGGCAGAGCCCCGGTGCCTTCGTTGCGCGCGGTCGTAAGGGCCACGCCTCTTTAGATGGCTGCAAATCTACAGAGCGTGGAAAAGGCAAGCAATTCTGAACATCTGAGGAAGTGGACCAGACGGTCTGATTGACTCCTGCTGACTTCTCGAACATGTCCGTGCGAAGAGTATTCCCGGGTCTCACCGTACTCATGACTACGAACGGTGTGATAGATACCTGACGCCGTTCTTAATCTCGCCTGCTTATTTTGCTAATCCAGTACGTCGAGCTCATGAGGAACGGGCTCGCATCAGGCGCGTGTAACCGATAACAAAGAAGGGATGTATGCAGGGCCAAGATGACGCCTGTAAGAGAGTCCAGTTGCTCTTTACACAGCCCCGATGGGTCATCTTTACTTGTCTCTTGATGTACTTCCGGTACTAATCGACCGGACAGCATCGTGTAGAATGGCATTTCCATTCTAGGAACAGGGTTTGCGCTCGTCGTACCGGTTGACGACTCGAAGTGACTTATTAATGGCTACGTGCATGACGTCTACTTCTCATCGAAACGCCCCTACCACGAGACGTCTTGCCTTTTGCTCTCCTTTCGGTTCGCGCACTACACTGCATCCCGTGACGCAAGCAGCAAAAGCAGGCATCCTAATGTGACCGACATCTGCCCCCCCCGACATTCGCTCCGGGGATTTCTTCTCTAGGGTAAGAACCTTGTAATAATGATTCATGTGGGTCTTCGGTTTAGCCGTGGTTGGTTTGTAAGCCCAAGCTGATAATGTTTGTTTGTACGTATGGGATAACGATTATCGACTAATGTTTGTTCGTACGTACATGTGATGACAAGTATCGGCTAATGTTTGCGACATAAATTTGCTCAATGTTAGCCAGTTAAGACATTTACTGCTACTTTACATATCGCTGTCGACTAAGCGTCGAGAGTATACCATCATCCGTGCACATCTGAAGATAATTATGAGCAGGATGGTAATTGCGGAGGGAAAATAGGAACGTTCGGTCTGCTTCTGGTGTTGATCACTTGCCACGATAGCTCGTCATGTCATTACCACAAGTGCGTGTCGATTTCATGCACGAAGCTGATATCGAAAAAGTCGCGCAGATGCATTAGCAGTTTTGATCAAAGTAGTGCGGGGGTTTGTTACAAAGACGTAGGAAATTGTACCTGACACGGATTCACAAGCGTCCAAAGGTCTGACAAAAAGGTTTCTTCAGCCGTGAAAAAACAAGATGAGCTGTATCAATTCGTTCTACGTACTATATGACCATCCGCTTTCGATCACCGTAAGCGAGCAATTTGAAGTTGAACGTCGAGTACATCGAGCAAGAAATCTTGAAATGACGGAAAATGATATCGCCTAGCTGCTGCTGTGATAGGGAAGCATTTTCCATGGCATCGCGAACGGAGCAAATTCAGTGCCAATATTTCCTAGGTAGATAAATTTAATCAAATTTCGCAGTATTGCCTTGTAAGGTAATTTTCAGTGTGCGAATAATGAATAATGAAACGGCCACTGACAGTCACGTCCTCACAAACAGTACGGATCTACCTCTAACTGACAACAGAGGTTATCTGTGCCCTATCACCTCACAGTACAGAGGAAGGCAAACTACGAAGACGATGGAGCTTATTAGTAGTAAAAGTAAAACTGTGTAAAATATACTGAAGTCCCAAAATATCTTCTCTGCCACTTAACCCTTTCTTAATTATATCTATATGAGAACTTAAATTGTGACGCCTACTTAGCACTCATTGCGCGCGTCGAGCAGCGACTGGAGTGATGTTGATATCATTTCATACATCAACCAATGAGCATACCCTTAGGATGCTGCAAGAATATCACTGTGTCTTGTAATTTTTTCTACATGGAACATTCATCGCAAACTTTCATATTATCAAATCTTATATATGATTATATCAAGTATCAGGCTCACCCCGTTACAAATAAATCTCAGCTCATCGATTGATATTCGACATGATAATAAGCCACCTATGCACCTATCGAATATGGACACGCAAGGAGTAGTAAAAATACGTATAGCACATGTCGATATTAACATCTACTAAGCAGATGCTCAAATATAGTAATTTCGACTGGTGAGGTGGGGAAAAGTGAGCTGTACATTGTATGCAATTTACAGCTTACCTTTCCCCTCAATCAAGCCAGATTTATCATCAGACTTAACCTGCAGTTGATGTGAGTGAACTATCAGTCGCACTGTCTTACACTATCATTTCGTCATTTTAGATCGCTCATATGACCTCTGTGTTGTCGCAACGTGCCTCGTGACCAATCTAATGTAATCGCTTGTAAGCCTAGTTTTGCAGGTATTTACCGCACCGATCAACGGTTATACCCAGATGTGTATATGCTAACTACCTGCCCATGTATGGCACACTTACGAAACTGCAATACAAAATACTGGCTGATATAATGGCCTATATAGACGCCAATGCGCAGCGTACCGTCAGCTGTTGTCAGATGTACCATGTACGCCAATATTCAAGAGCATCTTACGCTATCATGATAATCGCGTTGGCATTAACATAGAGCTGATTTCGTGTGATAGATTCAGATGAGTGACGATTGAAACAATTCTTAACCACCGATGAACAAAACAAGGAATTATGATTTTTTGCTCACAAGGACCTACACATACTAGCTTTCATTACGTAATTGACAGAAACATTGTTCAGTGTGCGGCCGGAGCCGCACCATGTAACGGGGCACACCCTTGCGTGAACTTAACGCAAGGGTATCGTACCCCGACAAGCGTACACGAGGCAAACGAGGAAGCGTAGATAAGGGAAAAGTAAAACTGTTGTATTAATATAATTAAGTCTTTTGTTACTGTCTCTCTGTTTAACCTGACTTAATAATGTTAATCTAACTGATTATATGGAGACGTCTCGTCACCACTCATTGCGCGCGTCCTGCGGCGATTGGTGGGTTGATATCATCAAGATATCAACCAATGAGCAGACCCTTTAGGTCGCTTCACCAATATCACCACTATCGGTGATATCGTTCAAAGAATATTCAACTTAATGTCTTTTATTGTCATTCTTTCTTTAAAGTGACAGTTCCATGTAACGGGCTGCCCCGTTACATCACCCCCTGTTAACTGATAGTCACTGTGTGACTATCGAAAATATGGTGGCCACTTATTGGTCACAATTGGGACAGGGAGCACTTGTTGGGTCCGTTCCATTCACTTTCCACCCGACCTCGCATAGTTTACATGTCTATGCTGGGTGGATCAAGACACACAGAGTCTGTGACTGTGCCAGCTTCTGCGGCAGACGATTCGTCGTCTGCTGCTCGTTCTCCGCCTGCAGCAACAGGTGCTGCAGGTGCACGCGGTATCACACCGCGTGCGCATGATGACTTTGTCAATGAGGTCATCTACTCTGACGAGTCAGACGAGTCTGACTGGGGCAATATTCCAGAGGCGTCTCGATCACCGGCGACGCCTCAGTATTCGCCAAGGCCACTGCCGAACGAACGGACTCGTGAGTTGCAACACAGTCCGTTCGACAGTGATGATGAAGGTGATCAGAGTGGTGAGGAGTATTACTCCTTACCACCGCCGACTCGTGCTTCTTCGCACGAGCGTAATGACGATGGCGCGAGCCGTCGTCATTCTGAAAGCCGTGGTACCGACAGAGGTACCACTTCGACGCGTGATGAGCCGAAGCCGTGGCGTCTGCCCGAACTACTCATCAATAGCTTGTCTCACGAGACAAGCCAACACCATCGAATTCCTTTACTCGATGCGACCGAGCTTCATGGCTTGGATTCGAGCGCGAGCAACTTTCGCGCTGAAGAAGATTTTTATCTCGATGTCTTTCTTAGACATCGATGGTATAACGGCAACCAAAAGCGTGACAAGAACTCGCTTTTGGCAGCGTGGAACGCCTTCGTCCAAAATGTCAAGAATTTTGGACGAGAAGGGTGGCTTAAAAAACTTGAGACGACACGCCTCAGGTTTAAAGGGCGAACGCCAACCGGTGCTAGGTACCGGTTGCATCGTTTGTCGATTGAGGCAGACATTCCTTGCCTCACTTGGGTAGACCCTTGTGCGAGATGTACTGACAACTCGCAACGTGCACATAGGGACGTGTATTTACTAAGTTTGCCCTGGGGAAGGGCACACATCTCGGCTGAGATGCGTGACGCGATTGCAAACTTGCAATCCGTCTACAAGCGCCAAAAGCGAGTGTTTACCGATGGTCCCGAGAACTCATCGGATGGGTCTCGTCATATTGGGGAATGAGACCGGGCACATCTATTATTAGCTGGGAGCCCCGCTCCCAGCTGTTTTACGAGGGTGGATACTCCCGCCACTGGACGAGGCAACTCGTCCTTGATCCTGAATCGTCACGGTGGTTCAAGATACGCTCCACTAGAAAGCGTCGACCACCGTGTGAGTCCACCAAAGGATGTGGTGGAGGAGGAAAGACCTCCTCTAGATCGTTCTGCTCACCATCTCGATCCTCACGAGATGGATCGCGCAATCGTTGAATTGCGCGATGATTTAGAGCACGAGCGCTACCGGCGCTACGCTTTGACTCATACCGTGCGGAAGTACCGCAAAGATCGCGAGGCTGATCGGGCGAGAGACCGCGCCGATTTCGCCACAGAGCATCTTCAGGTCGAGCGGGATGTCCGCTCTCTTTTCGGTGAGCTGGCGACAGATCGCGGGAAGATATCTCGGTTGAGCTCCGAGGTATCTTATTTACGCGACCAGATGGACCGTCTAGAGCGCGAACGCGAGAGTTTGATGGATGTTCTTGAACGTGGGGGCTATCTTCATCAAAAGAAGAAGGCTCATTCTGACAGTACGGCCTGAGTCGCCCCACGTAAGACGTAGGATGCTTGCGCATCTTACGTGGAAATTCGATCGTGTATGCATTGCCCTTGCGATGCAACACTCGAAATGGCCCAACGTATTTCGGCAGTGGTTTACTACTGCCGACACTAGTGACTGCATGTCCAGGTAAGTTTACCGTAGACAGTAGTATTAGGTCGTTAACCTTAAATGAAAGAACATTTGCTCTTCCATTCTTGTCTGCGTTCCGTTTCTGGCGGTCCACCGCATTTGCGATGGAGTCCTGAACGAAACGGACTACCGTCTCTCGAGTCAGCAGGAAGTTCTATGCTGACTCGTTGTTTTGTCTTTCATTGCACTTCGTGCGTACTGCTAAGAGATCGCTCTCTTCTTCAACGAGGTTGTCGTTTTCCTCGCTGGAATAATCGTTGACGATGCTGAATATACCAGCAGCATCATCATCATCCGAGTCAATAATAGCGTTGCCGCCATTATTGAGGTGGTGTTCTTCATCGATGTCGACATGTCGACATCGGCATCATACGTGACGACGTTAGCGTCGACACGTGATGAGCAAGAGCCAGAACGGTTTCCGCTCGAGCGAGTCCCTCCCCCCTTACATAAGAGTCATACTCTAGAAGGGCGGGAACACGTGGATGGTGTAAGCCATTTACGTAAAACGGTGTGTGCTGGATTGAAGCATGCACCGAATTATTGATGGCAATTCCACCATTGGAAGGAATTCGCTCCAACTCTAAAACGAGTGGACATATCCTCGAAGAATCTCTTAGAGGACACGGTTCGCACGTTCCGTCTGACCATCTGTTTTCGAATGGTCAGAAGTGGACATCTTCGATCGTGTTCCGAGAGAACGGAACACGGTTTGCCAATTTTCCGCCGTGAACCGAGGGTCACGGTCGGATACGAGTTCACGGGGAAAACCGTGGAGTCGGAAGATCGTGTCAAACAAGACACGAGCACAGCTGCGTGCCGTGATGGACTCGGGCACTGCAGCAAGATGCACTATCTTGCTGAACCGATCAATGAACACAACAATGTCATTATTCTTGTGAGCGTCTTCGGAAAATTCGAAGACGAAGTCCGTTGAAACGGACTGCCAGCAATCTTCCGGGACCGGTAGAGGCTGTAATGGTGCGCAGGATGAAGGACTAGGCTTCACCCGTTGACAAACCTCGCAAGCACGTATGTACTTGCGTACAAACAGATACTGGCGGGGCCAGTAAAGGACACGACTGACCGTGAGGTAAGTCCTTTCTCTCCCACGATTCCTCCTGTTGGGGCATCGTGACACTCATACATGATGCGTAATCGCAAATCATTATGAGTGGGGACGACGGCACGAGGCGTGTCGCCGTCAACTGCTGTATAATATAACAGTCCGTTACGCGTTGTGTACCGATCCGATGAGGATAGGTACAAAGCCGGCAAATCCGACAAGGATTTCCGGGATGGGTTCGCAAGATGACCCATCAAACGGAGGAGATTTGTGTCTCCTACGTATGCTTTCCGCACGTCGTCAAGTAAAGGTGACGACGGCACACTGATGGACAGTGTCGCAACAGTGGGCAAAGCCTTACTGTTGACTCGGGACGTTGGCTCGAAGTAGGGCCGGCGCGAGAGCGCATCAGCGACGACGTTTAGTCGTCCTGGTTTATAGTCCACGGAGAAGTTGTACTCCGCGAAGAAAGACAGCCACCTCGCCATTCTCTGCGATAGGTGTGGGCTGTTTACGGCCGTGCGTAGTGACGCATGGTCCGTATAGACGATGAACGGTCTATCTCCCAAGAGATAGACCCGGAACGTAGCCAGTACATATTTCATGGCAAGGAGTTCCTTGTCATGCACTGTGTAATTGCGCTCAGCTGCTTGCAGCTGACGCGTTTGATAACAGACGACGCGCTCTGCGCCGTCTGTGTCATACTGCATCAACGATTAGCCGATTGCAAAATCGCTGGCGTCACAGACCACATGAAAAGATCTGTCCTGATCCGCAATCGCCAAGATGGGCGATATCATCAAGCTTTTCTTGATGCTTTCAAAGGAACGCTGACAGTCAGCGTTCCATGACCATTTTACATCTTTCTTGAGCAAGCAAGAAAGATGAACAGTCATCTCGGCGTAATTGCACGAGTACTTGTGCAAGTACGTCGCTAGTCCAAGGAACTTCCTTAGTCCCTTGACATCGACTGGCACTGTCCAGTCGGTGATCGCCTTGATCTTCTAGGGATCGGGGCGTACGCCGATTTTACCCACGATGCACCCAAGAAGTGGTATTTCGCTTGCCTCGAATATACACTTCTTGAGGTTGGCATACAGCTTATGCTTGCGCATAAGTTGAAGGACTTGACGAACGTAAGTTCGGTGAACTTCAACGTCCGTCTTTCCGTCCATAGCCGGGCTATGGACGAACACATCGTCGAAGTAACTCGGTGCGAATTCTCGCACCGGTCTCAACAGATTTGTAACACATCTGTTGAAAGTAGCAGGGGCATTACTCATCCCCTGTGGCATCACTAGCCACTCCCATAACATACCGCTGGGGGTGCTCACTGCTGTGTACGGGATGTCCCGTTCACGCATGAGGATCTGATAGAATCCATCCATCAGATCCATGGGCGAAAAGATGGTACTCTGTGACATACCATCTATGATTACGTCCTTCCTCGGTATCGGCGTATGAGCCGGTACCGTTGCAGCATTCAACTTGTTGAACGCGTGCACTATCCGCCATCCTCCTTTGGCCTTTCGCACACAGAAGGTCGGAGAGCTGTGAGGGGATGTCGATTCCCTCAGATGGCCCGCTGCTAAGCGATCGGTGAAAAACTTATCGATCGCTATCACTTGTTCACGAGGCAGTGGCCACTGCTTCATGACACAATATTTCGAGCCCGGTTTGAGCTCGATCTCGTGTCGAGTGCCTTTGTCCATAGGCAACTCGCAAGGAACGGATTCAGGGAACACATCCTTGAATTCGATCAAATCTTTATAATAAGGATTTGCCTGAAGCGACTCCTAGGATTGAGATTCATATCTCTCGATCCGAGTCTTCTCATCGATGACGCTTTCGTCCATCGATGAACTGCTGAGAACCCTCTCGGTCTCAGTAAACACCGTTGCCGACCGAATATCGGCCACATAATCGTCTTCCGCGACGAGTACACAGATCTGCTTGACTTTGCCACTACGCAGATCACGCAAGAACCGTATCGGTTCTAGCGTTGGCAACTGAGTTATCTCCGATGTTAACTTCGGAGGCACAATCAGATCAAGCGTATAAGCGCCTACGCTTGATCCGTCATTAACCCAAGACTTTCAACGTCCCTGGTACTATCTGGGAACTTCGTTCCACAGGTTGCTGAAGGTCTAATTCTTCATCAAGTGACTCTTGAGGAATTGATTCCTCAAGTACGTGGGGACTTATTCCCTCGAAGTCTACTGACTGTGGATGTGCAACCACAGTCAGGGAACGATCCTCTACGGTCGACTCTTCAGTCGACCTATTTTACATGTTTCCCTTTGGGGGCAACAGGTTTCTTCTGTCTAAGATTCTGCCCGCTAGGCATGCATCCATGTCCCGGTCCACTCGACTTATTCGAGTGGTGGACCTTCGGCGCAGCCTGTACCTCTGTACAGTCGCCGGGAGCTTGCTCCACAGTGTAGTGATTAACTACCCTGTGATCTTGTGCGGTCGTGCGAACGACCGAACTGCAAGTGAGGCCATCGCACTCACTCGCAGAACATCCACACGCTTGTGGACGCTTCGTGGCGTTTGTCAGATGGCCATCTGATGAACAAGCGGCAGGCATCTTTACGGATCGATGCTGCCATCTCACCCTTGGCTCGTACCTTCTGAGCCAAGGTAATCCCAGGATGACATCAAATTTGTCATCCAGATTCAGTACGATGAAGTCATCATCGTACTGTTTGCCCTCCAACGTGTAGAGGATTCCTCCGACACGTTTCTCAACAATAATCGATGCGCCTGTTGCAAGGCGCACCGTCATCCTCGTGAGGGGGAATGTCGCGCTCAACGAACTTGAGCCTACGACCCTCTAGTGAATGGCGACGAACAAAGTTGTTCGACGCCTCACAGTCTACAAGGGCACGAAGCGACAAATTATTTGTCGCTTCCAACATCAAGATGATGAGCGAAACGTCATCACCAGGTGCAGAGACACACAATGATTGTGTATCTGGAGCAACTTTCGTCAAGAGATTTGCAAATTCTCTTAATGTTGCTGGACCAGTAGGGCGCTCCGCCCCTACTGATCCCGACCATTTTTTGATGGTCCGTCTCGCTGTTACGGCTTCGCAACAGCGCTGGACCCACGTCCATTGTCCTTTCTGGCGAATGGACGTCCATTTCGCTCAGTACTGTTTGGTACTGGGCGTGGAGCACTACACTCATGTGCGAAGTGCCCTAAGTTCGGACAGCGATTGCACCTTATCAATCGCTTGTTGTTAGTAGATCGAGGTCTCTCGCTCTCAACATAGCAGAGGTCCATTGGTTCTGGACCTCCGATCTCTTGTTGTCTAGGTGGACGATAAGAGTTTTAGCTAGCATGAGCCTGTCTCATGCTAAAGTCTTCCTGTTCCGCGGCTGATATCGCATCTTCCAGCGTATTCAGCTCAAGGCGGAACAGGTGGCTCCTGACGGGCCCTTCTGCGAGCCCTTGCATGAACACCGTAATCAACGTGTGTTCATGGACTGGGGTTGGCAGTTATACTACTCGCGAGGAGTCGTATATGTTGAGCGTAAGCGTGCACATCACGCTTACCCTGCTTGAGTTTCAAGAGCTCAGAACGAGCCCTGAACTCAGCGCGTGGCGGCTCAAATGTTTGTCTGAGCCGGGACTTGAAGTCATGTAGCTACCTAAACACATTTGGGTCGCTAATCTCGAGTCCCAGGGACCAAGTTTTGGCACGTCATGCCAAGTGGGTTTGAGCAAATGTAAGTTTCATTTCATCATCTTCGACACGACGTGCCTTCAAGGCTCTGTCTAGTTCGACAAACCAGAGTAATAGGGAGTCTTCCGGGACTCCACTGTACTTGGAGATGTCAACTTTCATGACTTCGGGACGACGCGCATGTGACGTCCCGCCCACAGCAGCATGGAATTGCTGCTGTCTCAACAGCTCTGTATGTTTAGCACCGCGTTCTCTCAACTGCTCGGCCTGTTCAGAGCCTTGCTGGTGAAGCAAGGCTACTTTCTCCCTTTCGGCGACAAATTCATTTTGAATGAACTTGGCTATAGCAGCAGGTTGTTGGTCTCTGTCTAGAGACTTCAACATGACGCTAATGGCAAACTCGCCTACGGTAGAACTCATTCGTTCTACCGCACTCCATTCGATGTCACTCAAATGGTTAGAACCTTCACGCGTGGCGTGAAAGTTCTCTTCATCATCCAACATGTTCATGTTGGATGCTGTGGTCCTTGAAAGGGCTACAAAGTGCTACCAGGTGTAACGGGGCACACCCTTGCGTGAACTTAACGCAAGGGCTTGGGTGCCCCGACAGACGTACACGAGGCAAACGAGGAAGCGTAGATAAGGGAAAAGTAAAACTGTTGTATTAATATAATTAAGTCTTTTGTTACTGTCTCTCTGTTTAACCTGACTTAATTATGTTAATCTAACTGAGTATATGGTGACGTCTCGTCACCACTCATTGCGCGCGTCCTGCGGCGATTGGTGGGTTGATATCGTCAAGATGTCAACCAATGAGCAGACCCTTTAGGTCGCTTCACCAATATCACCACTATCGGTGATATCGTTCAAAGGATATTCAACTTAATATCCTTTTTTGTCATTCTTTCTTTTAAGTGACAATTCCATGTAACGGGCTGCCCTGTTACGCACCATATGCAGAATCATTTTTGCGTCAGCTACGTTTGAGACTTTCTAGAGCACAAGCAGTGGAATCGTCGTTTTCTGCAGAGCATCAGACTTCAATGTTGAATGTTACAGGTATAGGTTCGATTACCGATGCACCGTGGACGGTTTTGTCTACAATGAGTGCAGAGATCTACACCATGAAGCAGAATGGTGCAGCTGCCTTACCATCACCTTTCGATGTTTTTGGGTCAACGATGCGGCGTAAGCTGTGTCGGAAAGACTAGGTGTGGCAGTGTAGGTAGAAGTGGACGCAATATATGTTATATCGTGATTACATGATCAATGTCCTTCTGGATCAAGCCGGTTGCTCTCTGGAGTGCAGTGGAGATGATTTCGTTTACGGCTTCGTCCATTTCGATATCAATTATGGTATGGACACACACCACCGACAAATAGAGCGGTCATACTGATCGCGATCAACGCGATTTCGCCACAGATGTTAATATCTAGGGGCCAGTACCTCTCAGATGCATTCAAAGTTTCGACAATTTTACAGGTCCTATAGAGCGCGCTACACGCTCCATTTGTGACAGAATTTTCATGTTATTGTTATCACCTCAGAATATCGAGTAGGCGTATCGTACACTTGACAAAGACGGGAGAGTGGAACCGCATATGAATCAGGTGTACAAAAAAGTCCTCCCATTGTTGTTGTGTACGCCATACCATAATTATCTCGTCCTGCGTACTATCATGTTGCGGTGTATCATCGAGTGCTCTACGAGAAAGCGCCGATATTCTTGACATTCCGCTTACGCTTAAGATGGCAATGGAAAGATACGACTGCAGTTAGTAAATATAGATCTCTGTATTGCTCACTGTGACTGCTTATAGTGCGAATTACATATGAAAGTTCTGACTATAACAGTTCATGGACCAACGATAAATAGTAACTGCGCATCGACCTGGTAGATGAACGGTAGAAGCTCTTGATACAAGAACGAAGAAGTGCAGACACAATACGATCTTTTTATCTCGAAAATTTAACCTAAATCGAACTGAAACAATCTTTGTAAAGGTCAGGTCGCAAGCTCGCTTTGGAACCCAAATTTGTCAAAAATCAATGGCGTGTTGTCCATCATCTCCTTCCGAATAATACGCGCACTAATCGTACCGGCTTAACCGATATTCTTTGAAAGCCTACGTATTCTAGTGTAAGCTCCGTCCTGCATATGCAATATGAGTGATGCGTCACCCATGATAACTCTTTCGTAAACATGCTGTTAGTGCCACCGCTGGTCGCTCAGTGTTTCGTAGCTTTGATGCAGACAATAAAGCCACCTTAACTTGATGAAGCAAAATAGCCCAGTCAAATATTTTGCGTCGAGTTTTGCTTATCTACCGCTTCCGCAACTAATTTTGAACAAACAACCCACAGTTTACTCGGTATTTCTGCAAACATCCTGCTGACGCTTTGCCTTTTGGCAGGAGTGCACGTCAAGAGCATTCCAAAACTAGTTCTCTTAGGAAAAAATACCGTCGATCTTGATTTCGAAATATAAAAGAGTGCTATCTTCATCATCGATATCCTGATGAGCATCATCACGTTTGCACCACAATTCTTGGTCTGCAATACGGCGCTTCAATAATGAGACGGAGGTTATTTCCTGCTTAAGCTGTTTTCTTCTCGCAAAAGTTAAAGTGACATCTGGCAGTTAAATACGTGGATTTACAAAGTCATTCCGTAAAACGTTGCATGCGAGGTGGACCCATATATCTCATGCGAGCGCCGCTTGAGGCAAGAGATAGATGTTAAAAGGGGTGGGCGTACCCTCAAAGTGTCTCTACGACGATAAGACGAGCACGCCTCATCGAACCATCCGTGCCATCATGATTCGATATGAACACTGTAAGCCGGGTTATGAGTGACCTCTACATGACATTACAACACCCCATCGTGAGTTGTGGTGTCAAGATAACTACAAAGATATGGAGCAGTACAGATCTACAGTCCTCTGTTGCGATTGAAGCCGGTGTTGAAACAGTAAAAAATACCTAGCTAAAAGATCAACAAACATACGAGTCAATGAACTCAAATGATGGATGTGATATCATGCATACTCTTTCCATTCAAACGGACTTACACTACCCTTATATCGCTGGTAGTGCGTACCAGGATACAAGAAGTGAAGACGCATGCTGTAGCAAAGATACGATCGATCTTTGACAGAGGAAATTGTGCGCTTAAAGAGCCATTTGGTTTGTATAACCAAAGTAAGACTCGTCAAGGTATCCCTTGAGACAACGACGTCTCAAATCAAACGTATTTCGATAGTGACTCTCGCGTTTAACTATTTAAGGTATCATGGAAGATATAAATCACAATTTTACAAGCTCACCGAGCAACAATTTCATAGAATCAACAGCAAAAAGTGATGATCATTCCTCCTTGACAAGGTAATTGACTCTTTCGTCTTACAAGATCAACCTGTGATGTACTTGTTTATAAACGATAAAAATGCTGTCGAAGTAACTAAATAGAAACGATTACCCCCTACCGGAGTAAAACCTGATGAGTGGATATCGAAGAAATGGAGACGTGTCAAGCTAGTGGACGTAGTTCATTCTATATCGATTTGTGTAATTGGTACGTCATGCGGTACAAGTACCCATGTGCTGTGTCCTGACCACTCAAGTAAACCAAATTTACACAAGCTCCACCCGCTTTTACACGTCGCGATATTGAAATTAATAAAAACGAGCCGGTACTGGAAATTCTGTCCAGATATGGACGAGTTGTGAAAAAATCCATCTTTCGACCATAGGTCCTACATCTGTTTTCTTAACACGATACGAGGACAAAGACCTGTGTGATAAGGGTGATGACATACGGTTCGTTCCTTCAAATGCCATCCTATACTTCGGATTGTCCTGAGTCATTTGTCGCCACGATTGGGAACATATGTACCCGAATAGATTTGCAGACTTTGCCTGAAGAAATGGATACGATGATATATACCTCGCATGTGCCTTTGGTCTTTTGCGTTGATTTTCTTGTTAATTTTTACATCGCTAACTGTAATGTTCAGTAATGTTATCGACCAATATATAATACGCATTGGCACTTGTGAATGTCAAAGATGTAAAACGGCCTCATCCCGTTGCCCGTTTCACGACGGACTCAGGACCGTTCCTGCCTATGCGTTTTCAACCCATGGCTATATCAAGAAAGAACAACTTGATGTCAAGATACGCTATCGTCGGGATATTTCGCTGGTACTGTCTGCAGCATCAACGCGCTTTTTATAAAGTATTGGCAGATACAGAATCTTTTGCCGCGTTAGCATCTACCCAACGTGACCCCACCTTTTGCAATCGACTTTCTTTATTTTTAATCACTCCATCGTTGCGCGATCTACCAAATTAGGACGATATGCTGTTTATATTCACTTCTTAGGAGTCATGTATGCACATATATCAACTTGTGTCAAAATAGTGTTCATTGCGCAACATATCTTCGTCCAGAATCGGTCACATGACCGAGGAGGTGCGCACTGAGGTAGCGGGCAATCTTGCACAACTCGCGTTGTTTTGACACTGGTATTTTGACTATATAGTAAGAAAACGGAATGTGTCAGCTACCATTTTGTGACTACCCTGTATAACCTTGACAACGCACGATACCGTGTAACGATTGAGTTTTATGCAATTCCTCCCATCTCAAGTTTCTACCACATCGTGTTGTTGGCGCGGTTAGACTGTATAGCTCGTAGGATAGGACTTGCAATTGCGACACAACCTATACATCGCGTTCAATTTGTAAAATACCACTTTAAAACAAAAGATGTAACCGTTTAAACGTGGTGTTTTCGTTCAGTATCATGTAATTTGCATCATAATTGACTAGTTTGTGGACTACTTCTTCTGCAGCCTCGATTGCTACCGACGCAAAGTATGTGCACATTTGTCACAAGTATAAATCATATAGGAGCTCCTTGAAACGCACGTTTCACAAGGTCGCAAACCCAGCGTCCTTGGTTGAACTACTAATGTCCAAGTTGTGTTCGTTTTGGCAGTGTAAAACTACCAGCTCAACTCTTTGACCGAAAGCATCACACTTTCCATTTCTATTCGATATTCCACAATATTTTTCGCAATGCCAGTGTGTTCTGCGGTTGTCTACACGATGACAGGATGCGGTGAAGCGATCGAGAAAGAGCGAAAGACTTTGAAACATTAAATCTGCAAGCGTGGATTACGTGTCTTTCTGTAATCGAAGGCCAATTGTGAACATGCATGAGGCGAACGTAAAGCAATGCTACTTCTATAGAAGGAGAAGGAATAGCACATGGGCTACAAGTTGTGCGATTGCATTTAACACGTACGCGTGTTCTGCAAAACAAGTACGATTATATCTATAACGGGGTAGCCCGTTACATGAGATTGTCATTTAAAACAATCTGACAATAAAGAATATTACGTCGCATATTCTTTTAACAATATCACAGGCATGGTGATATTGTTGGGATGACTGAAGGTTCTACTCATTGTTTGATATCGTGATGATATCAACCCAACCCACCAATCGCTACTAGACGTGCGCAATGGGTGGTGAGTAGACGTCATCATACATCTAGTTATATTAGTATAATCAAGTCAGGACAACAGAGATTCAAGGAGTTATAGGACTTAATTATATTAATATGGTTTTACTTTTACCAAGAGACTATTCTGACTACTTAGTCTCCTTTCCTTCCTCTGTGTGTTCCCTAAAACACCTAGCAGGGCACTGTCGACCACTGTCGTCAGTGGAAGTTCACTCCGTACTGGTCAACCAGTACGTAGTCAACAGTGCCCCGTTACACCTGGTAGCACTTTGTAGTCCGTCCAAGGACCACAACCCCATCGCCCTTCATGAAGATGTTGGACGATGTAGACGGCGACAGCTTTTACGGAACCCGTGAAAGCTACTCCCATTTGAGTGACATCGAATGGAGTGCGATCGAACGAATGAGCTCGACCGTTGGCGAGGAAGCCATATGGGCCATGCTATCCTCAAGGGATAGGGACCAGCAACATGCCGTCATTAGCAAGTTCTTGCAACGAGAAATTAATGAGTCGCGAGCGCAGGTGACCTTGTTACAACAACAAGATCACCAGCGGACCGAAGCACTGAGACAACAACAGTCTCAGTCCGCAGAGCCGACGCGTGAGCGTCGACGGGAGTCTCTAAACTAGAGGTCTCCAAGTATCGGGGAGTTGTGGAAGACTCCCTGTTGAGATGGTTCGTCGAGCTGGACGATGCCATCGATGCTCGTCGCATCAACGATGAGCGAATGCAAGTCTCATTCGCTCAGTCTAACCTGGCAGGAGAAGCCAGAGCTTGGGCCCTGAACCTCAAGTTACACGACCCAAACGTGTTTGGGTCGTTAGATGTCTTCAAGACCCTGCTCAGTGAGACGTTCGAGCCGCCCAGAGCAGAGTTGAGAACACTATCTGAACTCCTCGGAATCAAGCAGGGTAAGCGTAAGGTTCACGCTTACGCTCAGCACGTACTCTACCTTGCAAGCTGCATGGTAGTGAACCCTGTGAGTGAGTTTGTGTTGATCACAATCTTCATTCAAGGGCTTTCAGACGGTCCCGTTTGGGACCACCTGTTCCGCAGAGATCTAAAGACGCTCTCAAAGGCAATCTTTGCAGCGGAGCAAGAAGATTATAGCGTGAGACAGGCTCGCGCTACGTTGACCCCACATCGTCCACAAAGACGATTAGCAGTCGGAGGTCCAGAACCAATGGACCTCTGTAATGTCGAGGGCGAGAAACCTCGCCCTGCGAATGACAAGCGAATGGTGAGATGCCATCGCTGTCATAAACTGGGACACTATGCATATGAATGCAGTATCCCCTGCTCAGAACCTCGCGGTGCTGAGCGCAGTGTTCACCCACCAGCAAGAAGAACTGAAGGGCGAGGGTCCGTTGCTGTTGCGAAGTCGCAACGGCGTGGTGGACAATCAAAAAACGGTCGGGATCAGTAGGGGCGGAGCGCCCTACTGATCCATAAACATCAAGAGAATTTGCAAATCTCCTGAAGAAGGTTGCTCCCGACACACAATTTATGTGTGTCTCTGCACCTGGTGATGAGGTGTCACTTATCACTTTGAAGTTAGAAGTGACAAAAGACTTGTCACTTCGCGCCCTAGTTGACTGTGGGGCGTCGAACAATTTTGTTCGTCGCCAGTCGCTAGAGGCAGGAAGTTTTAGCTTCGTGGAGCGGGAGATCCCTCCAACGAAGATGACGGTGCGCCTAGCGACAGGCGCATCGATCACTGTGAAGAAACGTGTAGTCGGAATCCACTACACGTTAAAAGGCGAACAGTACGATGATGATTTCATCGTGCTTGACCTAGATGACAAGTTCGACGTCATCTTAGGGTTGCCTTGGCTCAGGAAATACTAGCCAAGGGTGAGTTGGCAGTATCGATCGGTTACGATACCTGCTACTTGTTCCTCAGATAATCACCTGACGAATATCTTGGAACGCCCACACTCACGTGGGTGTACTACGAGCGAGTTCGATGGCCTCACTTTTGGTACGGTCGTTAGCACGACTGTACAAGAACACAATGTAGATGATCACTACATTGTGGAGAAAGCTCACCCAGATCCTGTAAAAGTGATTTCCCAGGAGGTAATCGAGACACTGAATGTCTTGGTTAATGATGGATCAAGCGTAGGCGCTTACACGCTTGATCTGGTTGCGCCTCCGAAGTTAACTTCGGAGATACACTCAACTGCCGACGCTAGAACCGAAACGGTTCTTGCGTGATCTGCGTAGTGGCAAAGTCAAGCAGATCTGTGTACTCGTCCGCGGAGGACGAGTACGTTACCGATATTCGATCGGCAACGGTGTTTACTGAGACCGAGAGGGTTCTCAGCAGTTCATCGATGGACGAAAGCGTCATCGATGAGAAGACTCGGATTGAGAGATATGAATCTCAATCCTGGGAGTCGCTTCAGGCAAATCCTTATGTATGAAGGATTTGATCGAATTCAAGGATGCGTTCCCTGAATCCGTACCTTGCGAGTTGCCTATGGACAAAGGCACTCGACACGAGATCGAGCTCAAACCGGGCTCAAAATATTGTGTCATGAAGCAGTGGCCACTGCCTCGTGAACAAGTGATAGCGATCGATAAGTTTTTCACCGATCGCTTAGCAGCGGGCCATCTGAGGGAATCGACATCCCCTCACAGCTCTCCGACCTTCTGTGTGCGAAAGGCCACAGGAGGATGGCGGATAGTGCACGCGTTCAACAAGTTGAATGCTGCAACGGTACCGGCTCATACGCCGATACCGAGGAAGGACGTAATCATAGATGGTATGTCACAGAGTACCATCTTTTCGCCCATGGATCTGATGGATGGATTCTATCAGATCCTCATGCGTGAACGGGACATCCCGTACACAGCAGTGAGCACCCCCAGCGGTATGCTGTGGGAGTGGCTAGTGATGCCACAGGGGATGAGTAATGCCTCTGCTACTTTCAACAGATGTGTTACAAATCTGTTGAGACCGGTGCGAGAATTCGCACCGAGTTACTTCGACGATGTGTTCGTCCATAGCCCGGCTATGGACGGAAAGACGGACATTGAAGTTCACCGAACTTACGTTCGTCAAGTCCTTCAACTTATGCGCAAGCATAAGTTGTATGCCAACCTCAAGAAGTGTATATTCGCGGCAAGCGAAATACCACTTCTTGGGTGCATCGTGGGTAAAATCGGCGTACGCCCCGATCCCTAGAAGATCAAGGCGATCACCGACTGGACAGTGCCAGTCGATGTCAAGGGACTAAGGAAGTTCCTTGGACTAGCGACGTACTTGCACAAGTACTCGCGCAATTACGCCGAGATGACTGTTCATCTTTCTTGCTTGCTCAAGAAAGATGTAAAATGGTCATGGAACGCTGACTGTCAGCGTTCCTTTGAAAGCATCAAGAAAAGCTTGATGATATCGCCCATCTTGGCGATTGCGGATCAGGACAGACCTTTTCATGTGGTCTGTGACGCCAGCGATTTTGCAATCGGCTAATCGTTGATGCAGTATGACACAGACGGCGCAGAGCGCGTCGTCTGTTATCAAACGCGTCAGCTGCAAGCAGCTGAGCGCAATTACACAGTGCATGACAAGGAACTCCTTGCCATGAAATATGTACTGGCTACGTTCCGGGTCTATCTCTTGGGAGATAGACCGTTCATCGTCTATACGGACCATGCGTCACTACGCACGGCCGTAAACAGCCCACACCTATCGCAGAGAATGGCGAGGTGGCTGTCTTTCTTCGCGGAGTACAACTTCTCCGTGGACTATAAACCAGGACGACTAAACGTCGTCGCTGATGCGCTCTCGCGCCGGCCCTACTTCGAGCCAACGTCCCGAGTCAACAGTAAGGCTTTGCCCACTGTTGCGACACTGTCCATCAGTGTGCCGTCGTCACCTTTACTTGACGACGTGCGGAAAGCATACGTAGGAGACACAAATCTCCTCCGTTTGATGGGTCATCTTGCGAACCCATCCCGGAAATCCTTGTCGGATTTGCCGGCTTTGTACCTATCCTCATCGGATCGGTACACAACGCGTAACGGACTGTTATATTATACAGCAGTTGACGGCGACACGCCTCGTGTCGTCGTCCCCACTCATAATGATTTGCGATTACGCATCATGTCCGAATGTCACGATACGCCGTCTGGCGGGCATCGTGGCCGAGAAAAGACTTACCTCACGGTCAGTCGTTGCTTTTGCTGGCCCCGCCAATATCAGTTTTTCCGCAAGTACATTATTTATTGCGAGGTCTGTCAATAGGTGAAGCCTAGTCCTTCGTCCCGTGCACCGTTACAATCTCTGCCGGTCCCGGCAGAGTGTTGGGAGTCCGTATCGATGGACCTTGTCTTCGGGTTTCCCGAATACACGAACAAGAATAATGGTATTCTTGTGTTTGTGGATCGTTTCAGCAAGATGGTACATCTAGCTGCGGTCCCAGAATCGATCAACGCCCACGGCTGTGCGCGTGTCTTCATCGACACTGTGTTTCGACTCCACGGTTTACCCCGTGAACTCGTGTCCGACCGTGACCCTCGGTTCACGGCGGCGTTTTGGCAATCCGTGTTCCGCACATTGGGAACACGGTTGAAGATGTCAACCTCTGAGCATCCCGAAACGGATGGTCAGACTGAACGGGCGAGCCGTGTCCTCGAAGAGATCCTTCGTGGATACGTTCACTCCTTTTCACATTGAAGTGAGTTCTTAGCGATGGTTGAGTTTGCCATCAACAATTCCGTGCATGCGTCCACAACACATACACCGTTCTACGTGAACGGCTTACGCCACCCACGTATTCCCGTCCTCATACAGAGTGACTCTGAGTCAAGGGGGGGGAGGGACTTGCTCGATCAAAAACCGTTTTGGCTCTTTCTCATCACGTATCACCGCTCACGCCAATACGTTTGATGCCGATGTCGACGTTGTCGACATCGAGGAAATCGAGATTAGCAGTAGCGATGACGCTGCTGCTACATCAGACAACGATGACGATGCTGGGATATTCAGCATCGTCAACGATTGTTCCAGCGAGGAAGAAGACACCCTCGTTGAAGAAGAGAGCGATCTCTTAGCAGTACGCACGAAGCGCACTGAAAGACAAAACAACGAGTCAGCAGAGAACTTCCTGCTGACTCGAGAGACGGTAGTCCGTTTCGTTCAGGACTCCATCGCAAATGCGGTGGACCGCCAGAAACGGAACGCAGACAAGAATGGAAGAGCAAATGTTCTTTCATTTAAGGTTAACGACCTAATACTACTGTCTACGGTAAACTTACCTGGACATGCAGTCACTAGTGTCGGCAGTAGTAAACCACTGCCGAAATACGTTGGGCCATTTCGAGTGTTGCATCGCAAGGGCAATGCATACACGATCGAATTTCCACGTAAGATGCGCAAGCATCCTACGTCTTACGTGGGGCGACTCAGGCCGTACTGTCAGTATGAGCCTTCTTCTTTCGATGAAGATAGCCCCCACGTTCAAGAACATCCATCAAACTATCGCGTTCGCGCTCTAGACGGTCCATCTGGTCGCGTAAATAAGATACCTCGGAGCTCAACGCGAGATATCTTCCCGCGATCTGTCGCCAGCTCACCGAAAAGAGAGCGGACATCCCGCTCGACCTGAAGATGCTCTGTGGCCGAAATCGGCGCGGTCCTTCGCACGATCAGCCTCGCGATCTTTGCGGTACTTCCGCACGGTATGAGTCAAAGCGTAGCGTCGGTAGCGCTCGTGCTCTAAATCATCGCGCAATTCAACGATTGCGCGATCCATCTCGTGAGGATCGAGATGGTGAGCAGAACGATCTAGAGGAGGTCTTTCCTCCTCCACCACATCCTTTGGTGGACTCACACGGTGGTCGACGCTTTCTAGTGGAGCGTATCTTGAACCACCGTGACGATTCAGGATCAAGGACGAGTTGCCTCGTCCAGTGGCGGGAGTATCCACCCTCGTAAAACAGCTGGGAGCGGGGCTCCCAGCTAATAATAGATGTGCCCGGTCTCATTCCCCAATATGACGAGACCCATCCGATGAGTTCTCGGGACCATCGGTAAACACTCGCTTTTGGCGCTTGTAGACGGATTGCAAGTTTGCAATCGCGTCACGCATCTCAGCCGAGATGTGTGCCCTTCCCCAGGGCAAACTTAGTAAATACACGTCCCTCTGTTCACGTTGCGAGTTGTCAGCACATCTCGCACAAGGGTCTACCCAAGTGAGGCATGGAATGTCTGCCTCACTCGACAAACGATGCAACCGGTACCTGGCACCGGTTGGCAATCTCTTTTCGAATTTGAGGCGTACTGCCTCAAGCTTCTTGAGCCATCCTTCTCGTCCAAAATTCTTGACATTTTGGACGAAGGCGTTCCACGCTGCCAAAAGCGAGTTCTTGTCACGCTTTTGGTTGCCGTTATACCATCGATGCCTAAGGAAGGCACCGAGATAAAAATCTTCTTCAGCGCGAAAGTTGCTCGCGCTCGAATCCAAGCCATGAAGCTCGGTCGCATCGAATAAAGGAATTCGATGGTGTTGGCTTGTCTCGTGAGACAAGCTAATGATGAGTAGTTCGGGCAGACGCCACGGCTTCGGCTCATCACGCGTCGAAGTGGTACCTCTGTCGGTACCACGGCTTTCAGAATGACGACGGCTCTCGCCATCGTCATCACGCTCGTTCGGGGAAGCACGAGTTGATGCTGGTGAGGCATAGTATTCCTCACCATGGAGTCATCATCACTGCCGAACAGACTGTGTTGCATTTCACGAGTCCGCTAGTTCGACAGTGCACTTGACGAACGATGAGGCACCGTCGGTGATCGAGACGCCTCTGGAATGTTGCGTGATTCAGGTACGTCTGACTCGCCGGAATTGATGACCTCATTGACAAGGTCATCATGTGCACGTGGTGCGATACCGCGTGCGTCTGCAGCACCTTCTGCTGCAGACGGAGGACAAGCAGCAGACGACGAAGAGTCTGCCGCAGAGGCTGGCACAGCAGCAGGCTGTGTGGTCTTCGAATCACCTCGCATAGACATGTTAACTATGCGAGGCAAGGTCAGGAGTGAATGGGTCTGACCAAACAAGTGCTCCCTGTCCCACTGGTGTCCAACGGGTGGACACCAAGTTTTCGATAGTCACACGGTGACTATTGGAAAAGGGAAGGGTGATGTGACGGGGTAGCCCGTTACATGAGATGGTCATTTAAAACAATCTGACAATAAAGAATATTACGTCGAATATTCTTTTAACAATATCACAAGACATGGTGTATTGTTGGGATGACCGAAGGGTCTACTCATTGTTTGATATCGTGATGATATCAACCCACCAATCGCTGCTAGACGCGCGCAATGGGTTGTGAGCAGACGTGATTATATATATATTATTTATATTAGTATAATCAAGTCAGGACAACAGAGATTCAAGGAGTTATAGGGTCAATTTGAATAATACAGTTTTACTTTTTCTACGACTAGAGTCATTCACTTTAGTCAATCTACCTTCCTCTATGTAGTTCTACTCCTAGCTGGGCACTGACTACCAATACAGTCAGTTATAGTAAACTCCGTACTGGTTGACCAGTAAGTAGCTGTCGGTGCCCCGTTACAGTCGCCGTCGCCCGATAAAATAAACGAGGCGGGGTCTGCAACAAGTCTACTGCAAGTTCAATCGTATCGGGACCTACGCGAATAGACCTAATCTTAGCGACGGCGAATGGAAGCGAAGAACTTCTAGCAGGTTGATGATATGCCTGTTTAAGGGGCGCGGCGATGCGAAAGCTGATGGATCTTTAAATTCGGCTTCATCACCGCCGACCACAACCATCATCCTTCATCACATCCGGCCGGGCGTCCAACCCACAAAAATCTCTCGTACGGGCATGTTTCAGCTATAGAGAGGCTGCTTGACGCAACGGTGCCTCCTTGAAGCATCCAGAATTAGCTAAACATGACAACTGGCGTGACGGTTCTCATGAAGGAGCTGTAAAACAGCGTCCGGCAGCTGGCCAAGAAGGAGTTGGACGGCTAGAGCCCGGTCGAAGGGCTGGTCAAAGTTGTCAGGAATGATGCCTATGAAATTAGTTTTGTTGGGACGATAATGGATGTGTTGAATATTACTTTTATTGCACACCCGGCAACAATGGAGTTGATGAGACTCAATCACGACGTGAAAGTCTCGAATTATACCTACAAGACAAGTCAAAACCGTTTGCCTCTCCTGCACGTCGTCGGTTCCATCGCACTGCACACCACGTTCTCTGCAACCTTCGTTTTCATGAAGAACGAGAACGAATAGTATTACATACCTGCTGCTTTGTTTTTGCACGAAAAATTTCACACCAATGCTTTGCCGAAAGTCTTCGCCGTTGATCGAAAACTTTCTCTGATCTCGACGTTGCACTATCAGTTTTCTGAGGACTCGATTCTGTTGTGCGCGTGCCATATTGTACGTACCTCGTCATAGTCTGTAGCCTCAAGGTTTACAATTACTACACGCGGTACGTGTTTGATCGTGCCTGTCTCGGCAAAAAACATCGAAAATGCGTCGTTGCCACTGCCGATGGTCAGGTCACTCAGCATCGTACCATAGGATTGGATACCGTGTTCGTGACAGTAGAGCACTTAGATGGCATAGCCCGTTTGGATAGCGCCCTGGCGAAGATGGATTGATAGAATCTCTCGCATGAATGGATTTGCCGTAAACATAGGGAGTTAGAAAGCAGTAGTCAGTAAGTATGTGTTCTACTTATTATTCTGCAATATAAAATACGAAGTCGTTTTTATCGTTTTAAGGCGGGCGGGTGTGCCCGTAGCAAAACTGAGGTTTATTCCTAGCAAAATATGGTGCGTTCCGGTCGTCGCCTATATCTTTTTTTAAATTGAACGGGGCAAATCTGATAAAGATTAGATAATGGTAGCCGCTACTTACCACTCAATTTCCTTGAGCAACCACACACCCTCCATTTTAATAAATTTTGCATATTTTTCTCGCGCTGTAATTGGCTGATTACGATTATAAAAATAATACACCGATACATTAGCGTGAAACTACAAATTTGTCTTAATGTCGACATGTAATCAGACGCTTTTTAGTTTTTACTGTATATGATTGGCTGTCCGCAAGCGCTACCATGTTTAGGTACTGCTCATTTATTTTCAGTGGGTATCCAACGTGCATCTTTTCGTCCTCAGCATTAAGATCATCATAAACTATCAAAGCAGTTACTGCTGGCGTTTAAAGAGGCTACCGACGTCCTCTTCTGTTGTGTCTTGCTTCTCCGGAGTTACTGCATTGACTTACAGGCCGAAAACATTTATCACAACTTATAAGAGCGAATGGTCCCGCTGAGTAAAATTATGTGACCAGTGTCCTGATATTGATGCCCAAAAGCACCGACATGACTCCCGCGGCCATGCTACAACGATGTATTGAAGATTTAAACGGCCGGCAGCATATCTGGATGGTCACGAATAATTTTCTACCTGTACAAGGTTTAATCTGAAAACAAGTTCTTGGATGCACTTCAATATTTCCCCAATTGATTTGAGTACCACATACAGTACCTCGTGTCGAGAAGGCTGCACCAACCACTGGTTAAATGCATCAGAGTCATGCTGATGTAAGTGCTGTTTTAGATTTTAAAGTCGGTGTAAAAGATGATAAGCGTTCTTGTTTTTATGCGATCGAGATCGAAGTAGTGTTTTCATTAACAATAATTGAATTCGCACAAAAGTGTAGGGTGGGTGGTAAGCAAAAGGTGAGTGATAAATAGTGACTCCCTATAATCATATATAAGATTAGATAATATGAAGATTACAATGAATGTTCCATGTAGAAAAATCACAAGAAAAAGTGCTATTCTTGCAGTGTCCTAAGGGTATGCTCATTGTTGATGTATGGATCGATACCAACATTACACTAATCGCTGCTCGACACGCGCAATGGGTGGTGAGTAGACGTCACAATTTAAGTTCTCATATAGATATAATTAGGTTAGGGCCAATTGGCAGAGAAGATATTTTGGGACTTCAGTATATTTTACACAGTTTTACTTTTACTACTAATAAGCTCCATCGTCTTCGTAGTTTGCCTTCCTCTGTGCTGTGTATGTGAGGTGACATAGAGAGAAGTGTTGAGGTATATTCGGTTACGCGTACGACCCACTATATCCGGCTTTTCTAGCCGCTCTCCGACGATGTGCAATCGTACCGCCCCCTGCGTGGGTATTGATCCACATACCTCTTGGTCCCGGTGCCAGTACGTTTTTACTCGGCCACCGGGGTCGGTGTGTGTTCGTGATGTGACAGGCCAGTCACAAGCTCTGTCGCCAATCATTTGTCAAGGTATATTCATCAGTACATAACTGCCAGTACTCCGTTGCACAAATTGCAAGCCTCAATGGTATATGCAACCGCTGCCTTGTTAATTTTCGCAGGGACTTCCATGAATTGCAGCTCGTTTTGTTTCTTGGAAAATTTGTGAAGAGTTCAAGTATTTGATACTCGTACATCTGCAGTACTCACCATTTTATAAAAGAGAACGTTCCGGATTTGGAAGAATGTCTCATTATTTACAATCATGGAGCAGAAAAAAATACAACAGCATTCCCTTTCCAATCGATCGTAGTATAGTGTAGCCGCGGTACACTGACACGTAAATTATATCATGCCTCGCATGCTGCATATCTAGTCCCGATCATGCGGACGCACATGGTTCACACCTCCTCTATCCCTCGTCAACACTCATGTTTTCAGTGATTACGATCTGCAGACTTACGTTGTACGTGTTTAAAGCACGCTGGGTACGTGCGATAATTTAAGACCACGAAAGCCTCTATGATGGCTTAGTTCGAGCTTTGGAGATCATCAAGACCGCTTATTTCATGGAAAATGATAAAAAGTTCGATGCACATTCATCGAGCTGTCATTGCTGAGTATGCGCTTTTCGTTTTAGCCATAAGTAATGATCAATACAATGTGTTACGAGTGCAAGTACTTAATACAGCAAAGTGCGATTTCGCTCAAAAGCGGCAGATTTAGAGTATATCTGCTAATTTCTGATTATGTCCGATACAGTCATTCAGCTTATGTCTCAATGACTAGCCACCGTTTTCTTCTGCAAATACCTATTTTCTCATCCAACACGAACTGCTAAGTTTTAGGTGCGTGCTAGCAGGTGTGCAGTTCTTTACAGACCCGTCGGCGGTCTTTATCGACACTCGGTCTCAGTATGCCACCTCGACCCGGATGGAATTTCCCATTTGCGTGTCCTTAACATCGGATGACCATGCATTTTCGGAGGTTTCCGACTGTGTCGACAGATTACTCTTTCCGAGTGAGGCTGTATGTCGGTGCCGGGGTTCCGTATGGCACTATAGATCCGCACATGTGTCGCGTTGTTTTAGACGGTTGGTTTGAATTTTGCAGGGGGGGGTAAATCCGCCATCGACATAATTGAAAGGCGCTAGGAAAGGCACCAGGACAGCCCTAATGGGCTTAGAGTTACATACTAAGTGTTGCACTCGACTAATGTAAGATGTGATGGATCGAGATCGTACTGTTTTTCGTTTGATCGTGTGATAAGATGCTGAGAAATTGGGCAAAACATGGGTGACAGGTTAATGCTAGCATTCTTATTGAGTCCGTATATATTTTCGAAAGCTGACGAAGACATCGACGGCATTCTAAAGCCTCCTGTATTTCTGAAAAAATGTAAAACTCCGAAGATGCAATTTACACTTTCACGTACGTTGACTTTTACGCTTCTGATTTCGTCACATCAATATCAATTCGAGCCAACAGCACCGACAAGCAACTTACATTATTGAGAGGTAAAGACGGAAGTTATAGACAATGTTATCGGTTCTTGAAGCAGGTTCGCGCCACATATTGAGTACGCGTCTTTGTTACGTTTTTCAGAGTCATTTGCATGCTCTGGTGAAGCAAATATTATCAAATGTCGGCCGATATGCATTATGCATCATAATAGTCGTTGGTCCCATACAGTAGCAGTCGATGCCATCCAATTAGTTTCCATCCAAACTTGTCATGTATCGATTAGCTAATTGTTGGACCAAAGATGCAACTATCACAGACCGTGGATCCGCAATAATAGTCGCTGGAACCTCAAGATATCGTTTTTTTCTTTATCTGCTGTGCAGAAGGCATGTTGGGAAGGTACTACCCTACAATTTGTTTCGTCATCTACAATGAGCATCACACATAATGAGATGCTCCCCGATGCGATGAAATAAGTCATCATGTATAGCGAAATCCATGTAGTTATATATATGATTGTCTACATGAAGCATGTGTATTTACTTTTATATGTGTAGATGACACGACGAGATTTGTCGGAAACTATACATGAAACTGCCGAATATAATTGACAGCTATTGGTATACGTCGAGCAGAAATATCGCTCAAGTTTTCGCCAAAGTCCGTGTAGGTAATCAATACGACATTGCAGCAAAAGAAAAGTTGATTTTTGCTCACAAGAAGTCGCAATGACAATGTCGTGTTATTGTAACTCAATAACATTCTAGTGCCATCCTGTTCGTATACTCTGCAGGCAGGTAATGCATGTACCGATGCCATGCTTGCATATCATGAAGTTTGCGGATTAGAAATGTCAACCAAGAAGGGTTTGCTATGGTTATACATGTCTGAATCCGTTCGCACAGGATCCATCATGTGGATACATTCGTGTAAGAGGCAACTATTTCGTCACGGTGATATTTCATCGTGTTCTGACACTACACCATGGTTGGAACGACCTAAGGAGCAAGCCGTGAGGTAATATGTTGCCACCTTTTGGATCAAAATCGACAATGTACAGATAGCTGTACTACTTCGGATGTGTAGATCCTAGACTCAAATTACTCCCAGAAATTTGTGCTCACGATACATATAACAGATTGGAGATGTCTTCCTACATTGGATTGCTCAATGCACAATCCACACTGTGCGCGACTTGCGTAAACTTCTGGTGTGCATTACAATGACTGCTCATTCGGTTCCGTCGTTTCATATTGACCCCAATATTTGGCAAGTAAAAGTATCCTCGTTACGTATGTATGAACATCTCATCATACATTAAAAGTACGCACATCTAGCTGCTGCATCGTTCCTTGGTGTAAATAGTATTCCTCTTAAAAGGCATTTAGCTTCTATCTACGTCTAAGGACTTTCAAACATCGATTCAGCGATTTATACGACGTCTGATCAACGCTTTGGCCTTCAAATTGTATTTGCACCTGGTATTTTTCTTCTTAGCCCCTTCCTTTCGTTTCCAGCAGTAAATATGTAGAATCATTGCACCACCGCTAAATTTCTGTGCGATTGACATTCGTATAATTGGCTCGAGTACCAAAATTCAGCGACAAGCGATCAATTCTAAATTGTCGGCTATACTGATACATTTTTACGGGTGTGGTAGCCTTACCAACCATTCATCCACATACTTTCATCATGTTGACCGTGCTGTCAAGAATCGTTAGTATCGCGTACCCGATTCTCACATGATCCGTTTCATCGAGCGTCTATAATTGAAAGGCGGTAATAATGGGAGGAGAAGGCAACAACACTATTTCTTCACAAAAATTGCTCTTGTATTGTTACCTTTCCATCACTCGTGGATCGCATGAAAGCACGTGATCACTACGGCATGATATTGGATTTGAGCTAAGAATACCGTTCAAATACTCACACAATCGCCACTACACTATGGCGCAAGTGACAACGCTATCTTACCTAAGTGGTCCTGGTAAGTAGTAATAAGCCGTACACACTTTCTTTAATCGACAAGATACTAAATACGAATACATGCCATCTATACATGCGCTAAAAATTGACAAAACGATATAAATGTAGGCAGAATGTTAAGCAATCATACACGCGCCAAGATCATCATAGCCATTCACCGTCACTTCGTTTTTTTTCATATGCCGTCCTCATTTTCTAGGCATAGCCAATAGACAGAATTCTTGTCATACCTAATAAGACGAATCCAAATCTTTTGCGAGTCGTACGTCACTTTCATGCCGTCTAAGGCATGTTTTGGTTTCAGGGACATCGTAGACATTGTGTCGAGAAAAACAAGCTTGGGCGTGACAGAACTTTCTATCGGCACATTGGCGGAGAGTGTTACTACAGCACACTTACCATGTTGCAACGTACAATAATTGGACCGCGTGACGTCTGCTTTATAGTTTATTTGTTTGATATTAGATCGGGAGCGACGCTTACCACGTTAAATAAAACGGTTTCAGGTGCTGAATGTAGTCCTCGCAACTAATTTTAATGACTCCAATTGTCATCTTGCAGATGATTTGCACAGATCATTGATACGGTGGCATCGATAGTTTCTGTACTTGGGCCTGATCACCGATACAATATAAGTGTTTCTGGGTGATTTCAAACAGCCAGAGCGATTCTCTCGCTTGTATACCGAGCTCGATTACGCAAGCGGTACGCGCTGCTGTATAGTATGTAGCGTGCTCGAATGCGATTGTAATGTTTGCATGGCGTTGTGATTCGTCATGACTGACATCGAATGTATTTAGTTCTGTACAATCCATAACACTTTTTATCGGATAAAGCAACCGGTTGCATGGCCAAATCCTATAAGGGTCACCTATTTTACAGACAAATAGAGGCATCTCGCTTGCTCGACTTCAATATATTTAACATCACACAAATGTGTAACATGCAATAGCTTTCTTTCACTTACTCATCCTTTCAATATTGCTGAAGGTCCCCTGTCACAAGTGATTTTTGCCGCTGTGAACCATCGTGTCAAGCAGCAGCAACGAAGTTCTGAATCCAGAAATGTGCGTCACCGGCAATTGTAAGACTTCAGATCGCAAGATCGATACATGGCAGCTTTGCGCTCGTCAAGCAAAGCCTTCTTATAAATCGACCTGTCTATCGACGCAGTATACTGGCACGATGTAGTGCGGCATTTACGCACATAATATCGATACTCAAGATACCACCACTCCAATTCATTAGATCGCATATATTGTGAATCTTTTGTGATATTAGCTTGACTATCGTGAGCATGCTAAGCGCTCCATTTTTTGCAACTTGCTACCATGAATTCGCACGTTTAACCACCTCATGCCAGACAACCATGCTCTGGCAGAATGTGTAGCCCAAGCTGTTTTTTATGACGTGAGACGACCGGGTCGTTGGGGCACGCCAATAAGAGCAGAACTCGTCTCGACGATGTAACGATCGGATGTCCTACACTTTCAACCGGTATGTCCTTCTCGGTACCCGTCCAGATCAAGCTAAACGGTGTAGGATGGGCTGTGTCACGTCAATGAGGCTGGCTGTACGGAAACACTTTGCTAGACGTGGAGCCTTATAAAAGCTTCATTGCTTCAAATCACTAAATGCTTCACGAATGCACAAGAACTCGTCTTGGCATTTAAAGTACGAAGGTGTCTTCCTGAGCGCCTGCACATGTGCTATGGACCAAAGCAGAAAAATGAACGCGCGTTGGTTGCATGGGTCACATTCAGATGCCGCATAGCTACATTTCTTGATGAATACGTGCACAGTGCAGCCTACCTAACGCTTCGTAGATGCAATATCACTTTGTCGTTTCAACAGATATCACGGACTCCGTCGAGCCGTGATTCGTCAATCGACATCTGACAATATTTTGTTGGCATTTGCGCCATGGCCGAGAGCATTGCTGGCTGTTTGATGACGGTTACCTTGCAGCTTTCCGATTTGACGAACCTTAATGACGAATCAGGTAAATTCTACCAATACAACCTCCGCGATCTGCTGTGTTTGTGAGCAAATTATAATTATTTCAGATTGGCATCTTACAAAATGAATGCATCACGCTGCTTTCTAAATAGAATGTGGCTGGGATCGCATTCCCGGCTATGGAATGGTGGTTGTGAATAGCCCTGCTGACGCTCCAGCTTCTGGTCGGTATGAATTGATATAAGGATACCGGGCTATACCGACCAGAAGCACGTACGTGTATATTAGATTAATGCTCACGGTATCACGCACTTATAGGAAGATGTGCTGCAAGTGTGTTATAAACAAGGACTTTACTGTGATTCAACGAGTTGTAGCAAACACCAATGATAGCTTGTGAGTTGCGCTTCAAGCGACACTAAAAGAGGCAGACCATGTTTCATACTAAATTTGCGTCTCACAGTTTACTGCAGTACAAATATGAGATGAACGAGCTGGATGTATAACGATTAGCCACGGAAGGACAGCTAACACGCGATAGTTGACGTCGTACTCGCACACATGCATGCGTGGCCATATCTAGATAGGGGCTCTTTCCGCCTTATAATGAATCAAGTGCGAGTATGAGCTGCGAGTGGCAATTCGTTTGCCATGTTTTGGAAAGAGAAAAATGACCCTGATTGACATATGGTGGTACGAAGTTCAAGGTTCAAGTATGGCAAGCCTTAAACATACCAATTGTATTCATCACTATAAGCGTCCGTAGCGCATCGTCGGCAGATCGTCCACGCCCGCAAGAACCCTGGTAATTCGACTCCGCCACGAAGCTAAATTGGTAGCGTCCCAATATGTCATGCATCGTGGTAAGGACATTCTATGTGAAAATCTGTTTTCAAGAGACCGTTCACTGCTACTCTTCCCAACCGATTGTCAAAGCTTTAGTGCCTAATTACCCGCACGTGAAAGAAAGCTTATTGCGACGAGAAGAAGAACAGCAACCATGCAATTGTTACGCTCATTTTAATCTGAAAAGACAGTGATCAACGATTATGTGGTACTGATGCTCTTTTCATGGTATATGGCAAACAAATCCCGATTCAGTATGTGTCGAACGGGCGTGGCGGAAGCCTCAGTAAGCGAGATGCCACTGACGTACCTCGTCGGTATCAAATTTTGTTATACATCTGCTTATGGGTTTGAGAACGATAGCATATAATACTGATAAAGCTCAAGCACAGCCGCTTGGATGGATGAGGGGTGAGAAGGTGAGGTGTTTATAAGTACGCGAACAACTCACTATATCCTTTCAGACCACTCGGACAGAGCAGCAGGTAACATCGTGAAGTTATATTCGTCGCAGTATCGTTGCACTGGTGCCGAGACTGCTTGCTGTCGTTAATCGTGTTGAACAGTGGAATTGGGAAATTGGTGTCCAATCCATCAACATTGCGACAAAATCCACCTAGTTGTCACGGTGCGCTCTTTGTAAAGTTCGCGATGTCTGGAGTTATGACAACATTCGCTGTCCTAAAGACTAACGTCTTGCCCATGTTGCAGATTGGGGTTGATCTGTAAAATGTCTTATGCAAAAGACCCCAGAACTGACGACCACATATTCACGAGCCCATCGTACATCAGCATTTCGTTCGACGTTTGTGTATAAATTTGCTTGTCTCTGAATATTTCTGTTCATGCAGATTGACTATGTATCGCGAGCGAGCTTTAATTGGTCTGAGGTGTGATCAGAATGGACCGCCGTCGGGTCTGATTTCTGTCCAACGAAAGCCGTACAACTTTTCAAGCTCCTGAATGCAATTCAAATGCTGTCGTGGTTCACCTGCAGTGGTGATAGCGCAGTGCAATCGAGCGGGTTGCTGCATGCAAAAAGGAAGACATTCAAGACCTGAGAAAAGTATCTTCCACTTGACGTCATGAGCGACAGCATAATAAAAATTGACGGTCAAGAGGGAACGAGAACAGGGCGTACATAACGATCGAAGACTGACGACTTGATTGTAGCGCCGGTGTTCTTGACATCCTGAGTCTGAAGGATCATATTGTTGTACGGCGTGTATGCAGCGCTCTCTCTCAACAATGCCAGACATTATTATTAGCACCTCGTCAATAAGTCTAATTTGTCAATGTCTTCATGATAGAAATGCCGTGTTTTTCGTACTACACACCTTAAAGGGGTTTCCACAATTATTTTGGTAGCGGATCTTGCGAAAGAAAGGAGAGCGTATGACCAATTTATCCTGTATCTGATATGAGACCGGGCCTTGGGTGTGGTCTGCACATGTCAATTTGGTCGATTATCAAAGAGCCAATAAATGCGACGCTTTTAACCAGTGAGAGCCGGTACAAAAGGGCGTAGCCTTCTCAAATCGTGGGTGACCCCAGCCGTCTCACGCTGCTAAAACGAGATGAAAAAAATCCGCACTGGACTAGTATCGCCATAGGAGCAGACAATTGTCTACTACCTAAAATAGTCCGACGTAATCCGCCGAGCAATCCAGTCATGGGACGGCAGCCGCTAAAGCAGGGCGGTGGGCGCAAAGCGCGCAAGAATGTGCGTACGTCCACGACGTTCGAGACGCGGCTGGCGACGATCAAGCACTTTGAAGAGAGCGGCGACATGACGTCGACCGTCGAGCACTTCTTTCCGGCGCTATCGGTGCAGGCCAAGCGCAGCAAAAAGCGCGTCATCTACAGCTGGGTCAAGGACCGCGACAAAATCGAAAAGGCCTGCGAGTCTACGAGTTCCGCCAAGGCGCATCGGCTGCGCAAGCCGGGGCTCGGCCTCACACTGAGCTGTGAGGCCGAGAAGTGCATTGTCGTTTGGCTGCGCTCGCTACAGAAGCTGGGCGTGCCCGTGACCGGCGCCATGCTGTCGGAGCACGCCTTGGAGGTGGCCAAGGAGCTGGGGATTGACAGCACACTCTTCACGGCGTCAAGTCCTTGGCGAAAGAAGTTTCTAGAGCGACACAACCTGAGCATGTAAATGACAGCGGATCAGATGAGCCAGCGTCGGTACTCCGCTGCATCATCAAGACGCCCGGGTGTGGCTGTCAGCTATGTACCGACCTGCGGCGTTCCTGCTGCATGTCTTGTCGTGTAGTTGGGATCGTGAATTTAATGTATAACTATTGGAGGTACCCGTTACTGTACCTGTTTTGTCGTCGAAATCCGACGAGCTCACGTGCTCTCCCATGTCCGTGAAACTTCCTTTACGCGGCTTACCCATGTGCTCCCCAAACAGATGCGATCGTCTAGGTGGACGACTGAGGGCGTACTGTAGCGCGATACACGCAATTCCTCTCAATTAATCGTTTTTGTACAATTTTGACGGCATCCAATCGGAAAGTCAAATCTGTCGGTACTAATCAGTGACGCTTTCAGCGTACACCGTGACGGTCCACAAGCGCTCACATGAACTACTCGCGATATCCGTACAACATCACGAACAAGCATCTCCAACATAACAAACGTTCTTTCACGCATATCTGCTCTAATATAAACGAAAAAATGATAAGGAGACGGATTCACGGCAAAATGAAGACAAAAAAAGAAACAGACTATGACGCAGTGGACAGCATCTTGGCGGAGGTGATACACGCCGACTATATCGCCATTGCTATAGCCACCGAATAGCTGGAAGTACGACAATAAGCTGCCGAATGGGCTACGAAGTCCGCTTGTAGCAATAGAAATGAGGCCCTATAATCGATCTAAATATCTTGAAGCTTCTGTAGAATGGGATGGAGGGACCCGAAGAATGGCTTGTATCTTTCCATCAGGTAATGTCACGCTTCCTGCCTACTCGTCAGAGTAACTGGTACCATACTAAAAGGAATCATAACAGTTCGAAATCGCAGTATCGATACGCATAAGATGTGGCCATACCTCTAGCGCGCTAAAACTCTTCCTTTCAATCCATTTTGCAAAGCGTGGCAAATTCCAAACCATTCGCACGGTACTTTCACAAGGATGCGCTCTGTCAAAACATCGTACGGATGCGAAGCGAAATGCAAGGCGTGGGTGGGCTCGGACGCTTTTCACCTCTGTGGCAATCTACATCCCGAGCAAAGGACAGGATCCAAAAGATTTGCTTGCGCGAGATTTTTTCGTGCGAAAGAAATTGTGCTCACACATCTTTATCCGAACACCGTAGGGAAGACTTTTGATGCGTGTTCGAATATTTTCGTTAGTGCGCGTGTCCGATCAGGTGATACAAACAATCCATCAGTGCGGCTTAATATACACTGAGCTCACATTGCCGACGTAGACGCACGTTGCTGACATTGACAGCGTCTAGCGCGATAAGGTGCCAATCGGGCATTATGTAGAGCAGATACATTATATGGCGACCAAGACAAGGCTCACATGCTTGATACCGATGCCTAGATAGTTCCATTGTGGTCCTGCGACAGGGTGCTATGTATGACTGTGCATGCAAGATAAGCATTCATGAGTTTGTTTGCGTGAATGTAAGCATCGCTTGATACAATACAAAAGCACTCTATTCATTGTAGAGTTCTAAGGCAAAGTTTCCAACATATGATGTGTCTAGTTTACCTGGATTGCAAACATACTTACTACATATACAGGACACTTTATGGAATCGTTGCCAGAGCACTGATCGCCGTGTATAAGGCCTGGATGTAACGGGGTAGCCCGTTACATGAAATTGTCATTAAGAACAATTTGACAATATAGAATATTAAGGCGGATATTCTTTTAACAATATCACAGGCATGGTGATATTGTTGAGATGACCGAAGGGTCTACTCATTGGTTGATATCGTGATGATATCAACCCACCAATCGCTACTAGACGTGCGCAATGGGTGGTGAGTAGACGTCATCATTCAAATAGTTACATCAATGTAATTAAGTCAGGACAACCGAGATTCAAGGAGTTATATGACTTAATTATATTAATATGGTTTTACTTTTACCAAGAGACTATTCTGACTACTTAGTCTCCTTTCCTTCCTCTGTGTTCCCTTAAAACACCGAGCAGGGTACTGTCGACCACTGTCGTCAGTTGAAGTTCACTCCGTACTGGTCAACCAGTACGTAGTCAACAGTGCCCCGTTACACCTGGTAGCACTTTGTAGTCCGTCCAAGGACCACAACCCCATCGCCCTTCATGAACATGTTGGACGATGTAGATGGCGACAGCTTTCACGGAACCCGTGAAAGCTACTCCCATTTGAGTGACATCGAATGGAGTGCGATCGAACGAATGAGCTCGACCGTTGGCGAGGAAGCCATATGGGCCATGCTATCCTCAAGGGATAGGGACCAGCAACATGCCGTCATTAGCAAGTTCTTGCAACGAGAACTTGATGAGTCGCGAGCGCAGGTGACCTTGTTACAACAACAAGATCACCAGCGGACCGAAGCACTGAGACAACAACAGTCTCAGTCCGCAGAGCCGACGCGTGAGCGTCGACGGGAGTCTCTAAACTAGAGGTCTCCAAGTATCGGGGAGTTGTGGAAGACTCCCTGTTGAGATGGTTCGTCGAGCTGGACGATGCCATCGATGCTCGTCGCATCAACGATGAGCGAATGCAAGTCTCATTCGCTCAGTCTAACCTGGCAGGAGAAGCCAGAGCTTGGGCCCTGAACCTCAAGTTACACGACCCAAACGTGTTTGGGTCGTTAGATGTCTTCAAGACCCTGCTCAGTGAGACGTTCGAGCCGCCCAGAGCAGAGTTGAGAACACTATCTGAACTCCTCGGAATCAAGCAGGGTAAGCGTAAGGTTCACGCTTACGCTCAGCACGTACTCTACCTTGCAAGCTGCATGGTAGTGAACCCTGTGAGTGAGTTTGTGTTGATCACAATCTTCATTCAAGGGCTTTCAGACGGTCCCGTTTGGGACCACCTGTTCCGCAGAGATCTAAAGACGCTCTCAAAGGCAATCTTTGCAGCGGAGCAAGAAGATTATAGCGTGAGACAGGCTCGCGCTACGTTGACCCCACATCGTCCACAAAGACGATTAGCAGTCGGAGGTCCAGAACCAATGGACCTCTGTAATGTCGAGGGCGAGAAACCTCGCCCTGCGAATGACAAGCGAATGGTGAGATGCCATCGCTGTCATAAACTGGGACACTATGCATATGAATGCAGTATCCCCTGCTCAGAACCTCGCGGTGCTGAGCGCAGTGTTCACCCACCAGCAAGAAGAACTGAAGGGCGAGGGTCCGTTGCTGTTGCGAAGTCGCAACGGCGTGGTGGACAATCAAAAAACGGTCGGGATCAGTAGGGGCGGAGCGCCCTACTGATCCATAAACATCAAGAGAATTTGCAAATCTCCTGAAGAAGGTTGCTCCCGACACACAATTTATGTGTGTCTCTGCACCTGGTGATGAGGTGTCACTTATCACTTTGAAGTTAGAAGTGACAAAAGACTTGTCACTTCGCGCCCTAGTTGACTGTGGGGCGTCGAACAATTTTGTTCGTCGCCAGTCGCTAGAGGCAGGAAGTTTTAGCTTCGTGGAGCGGGAGATCCCTCCAACGAAGATGACGGTGCGCCTAGCGACAGGCGCATCGATCACTGTGAAGAAACGTGTAGTCGGAATCCACTACACGTTAAAAGGCGAACAGTACGATGATGATTTCATCGTGCTTGACCTAGATGACAAGTTCGACGTCATCTTAGGGTTGCCTTGGCTCAGGAAATACTAGCCAAGGGTGAGTTGGCAGTATCGATCGGTTACGATACCTGCTACTTGTTCCTCAGATAATCACCTGAAGAATATCTTGGAACGCCCACACTCACGTGGGTGTACTACGATCGAGTGCGATGGCCTCACTTTTGGTACGGTCGTTAGCACGACTGTACAAGAACACAATGTAGATGATCACTACATTGTGGAGAAAGCTCACCCAGATCCTGTAAAAGTGACTTCCCAGGAGGTAATCGAGACACTGAATGTCTTGGTTAATGATGGATCAAGCGTAGGCGCTTACACGCTTGATCTGGTTGCGCCTCCGAAGTTAAGTTCGGAGATACATCAACTGCCGACGCTAGAACCGAAACGGTTCTTGCGTGATCTGCGTAGTGGCAAAGTCAAGCAGATCTGTGTACTCGTCGCGGAGGACGAGTACGTTACCGATATTCGATCGGCAACGGTGTTTACTGAGACCGAGAGGGTTCTCAGCAGTTCATCGATGGACGAAAGCGTCATCGATGAGAAGGCTCGGATCGAGAGATATGAATCTCAATCCTGGGAGTCGCTTCAGGCAAATCCTTATTATGAAGATTTGATCGAATTCAAGGATGCGTTCCCTGAATCCGTTCCTTGCGAGTTGCCTATGGACAAAGGCACTCGACACGAGATCGAGCTCAAACCGGGCTCGAAATATTGTGTCATGAAGCAGTGGCCACTGCCTCGTGAACAAGTGATAGCGATCGATAAGTTTTTCACCGATCGCTTAGCAGCGGGCCATCTGAGGGAATCGACATCCCCTCACAGCTCTCCGACCTTCTGTGTGCGAAAGGCCACAGGAGGATGGCGGATAGTGCACGCGTTCAACAAGTTGAATGCTGCAACAGTACCGGGTCATACGCCGATACCGAGGAAGGACGTAATCATAGATGGTATGTCACAGAGTACCATCTTTTCGCCCATGGATCTGATGGAAGGATTCTATCAGATCCTCATGCGTGAACGGGACATCCCGTACACAGCAGTGAGCACCCCCAGCGGTATGCTGTGGAAGTGGCTAGTGATGCCACAGGGGATGAGTAATGCCCCTGCTACTTTCAACAGATGTGTTACAAATCTGTTGAGACCGGTGCGAGAATTCGCACCGAGTTACTTCGACGATGTGTTCGTCCATAGCCCGGCTATGGACGGAAAGACGGACATTGAAGTTCACCGAACTCACGTTCGTCAAGTCCTTCAACTTATGCGCAAGCATAAGTTGTATGCCAACCTCAAGAAGTGTATATTCGCGGCAAGCGAAATACCACTTCTTGGGTGCATCGTGGGTAAAATCGGCGTACGCCCCGATCCCTAGAAGATCAAGGCGATCACCGACTGGACAGTGCCAGTCGATGTCAAGGGACTAAGGAAGTTCCTTGGACTAGCGACGTACTTGCACAAGTACTCGCGCAATTACGCCGAGATGACTGTTCATCTTTCTTGCTTGCTCAAGAAAGATGTAAAATGGTCATGGAACGCTGACTGTCAGCGTTCCTTTGAAAGCATCAAGAAAAGCTTGATGATATCTCCCATCTTGGCGATTGCGGATCAGGACAGATCTTTTCATGTGGTCTGTGACGCCAGCGATTTTGCAATCGGCTAATCGTTGATGCAGTATGACACAGACGGCGCAGAGCGCGTCGTCTGTTATCAAACGCGTCAGCTGCAAGCAGCTGAGCGCAATTACACAGTGCATGACAAGGAACTCCTTGCCATGAAATATGTACTGGCTACGTTCCGGGTCTATCTCTTGGGAGATAGACCGTTCATCGTCTATACGGACCATGCGTCACTACGCACGGCCGTAAACAGCCCACACCTATCGCAGAGAATGGCGAGGTGTCTGTCTTTCTTCGCGGAGTACAACTTCTCCGTGGACTATAAACCAGGACGACTAAACGTCGTCGCTGATGCGCTCTCGCGCCGGCCCTACTTCGAGCCAACGTCCCGAGTCAACAGTAAGGCTTTGCCCACTGTTGCGACACTGTCCATCAGTGTGCCGTCGTCACCTTTACTTGACGACGTGCGGAAAGCATACGTAGGAGACACAAATCTCCTCCGTTTGATGGGTCATCTTGCGAACCCATCCCGGAAATCCTTGTCGGATTTGCCGGCTTTGTACCTATCCTCATCGGATCGGTACACAACGCGTAACGGACTGTTATATTATACAGCAGTTGACGGCGACACGCCTCGTGTCGTCGTCCCCACTCATAATGATTTGCGATTACGCATCATGTCCGAATGTCACGATACGCCGTCTGGCGGGCATCGTGGCCGAGAAAAGACTTACCTCACGGTCAGTCGTTGCTTTTGCTGGCCCCGCCAATATCAGTTTTTCCGCAAGTACATTATGTATTGCTAGGTCTGTCAACAGGTGAAGCCTAGTCCTTCGTCCCGTGCACCGTTACAATCTCTGCCGGTCCCGGCAGAGTGTTGGGAGTCCGTATCGATGGACTTTGTCTTCGGGTTTCCCGAATACACGAACAAGAATAATGGTATTCTTGTGTTTGTGGATCGTTTCAGCAAGATGGTACATCTTGCTGCGGTCCCAGAATCGATCAACGCCCACGGCTGTGCGCGTGTCTTCATCGACACTGTGTTTCGACTCCACGGTTTACCCCGTGAACTCGTGTCCGACCGTGACCCTCGGTTCACGGCGGCGTTTTGGCAATCCGTGTTCCGCACATTGGGAACACGATTGAAGATGTCAACCTCTGAGCATCCCAAAACGGATGGTCAGACTGAACGGGCGAACCGTGTCCTCGAAGAAATTCTTCGTGGATACGTTCACTCCTTTTCACATTGAAGTGAGTTCTTAGCGATGGTTGAGTTTGCCATCAACAATTCCGTGCATGCGTCCACAACACATACACCGTTCTACGTGAACGGCTTACGCCACCCACGTATTTCCGTCCTCATACAGAGTGACTCTGAGTCTAGGGGGGAGGGACTTGCTCGATCAAAAACCGTTTTGGCTCTTTCTCATCACGTATCACCGCTCACGCCAATACGTTTGATGCCGATGTCGACGTTGTCGACATCGAGGAAATCGAGATTAGCAGTAGCGATGACGCTGATGCTACATCAGACAACGATGACGATTCTGGGATATTCAGCATCGTCAATGATTGTTCCAGCGAGGAAGAAAGCACCCTCGTTGAAGAAGAGAGCGATCTCTTAGCAGTACGAACGAAGCGCAATGAAAGACAAAAGAACGAGTCAGCAGAGAACTTCCTGCTGACTCGAGAGACGGTAGTCCGTTTCGTTCAGGACTCCATCGCAAATGCGGTGGACCGCCAGAAACGGAACGCAGACAAGAATGGAAGAGCAAATGTTCTTTCATTTAAGGTTAACGACCTAATACTACTGTCTACGGTAAACTTACCTGGACATGCAGTCACTAGTGTCGGCAGTAGTAAACCACTGCCGAAATGCATTGGGCCATTTCTTGTGTTGCTCCGCAGGGGCAATGCATACACGATCGAATCGCCACGTAAGATGCGCAAGCATCCTACGTCTTACGTGGGGCGACTCAGGCCGTACTGTCCGTACGATACTTCTTCTTCCGATTACGATAGCCCCCGCGTTCAAGAACATCCATCAAGTTCTTGCGTTAGCGCTCCAGACGATCCGTCTGGTCGCGTAAATAAGAGACCTCAGAACACAACTGCGAGATCTATCCGCGAGCTGTCGCCAGCTCGCCAAAGAAGGAGCGGACGTCGCGCTCGACCTGCAGCTGTGCGACTGCATACTCAGCGCGGTCCTTCGCACGGTCCGCCTCGTGCTCTTTGCGTTACTTCCGCAAAGAGTCAGTCAGAGCGTAACGTATGTCGCTCTCGTTCTCTAAATCATCGCACAATTCAACGATTGCGCGATCCATCTCGTGAGGATCGAGATGGTGAGCAGAACGATCTGGAGGAGGTCTTTCTCCTCCACCCCATCCTTTGGTGGACTCACACGGTGGTCAACGCTTTCTAGTTGAGCGTATCTTGAACCAACGTGACGATTAAGGATCAAGGACGAGCCAACGCGTCTAGTGGCGGGGGTATCCACCCTCTTGGGACGGCTAGGAGCCTCGCTCCCAGCTGATGATGGATGTGGCCGGTCTCGTCGAGCAGTACGACGAGACACACCATTTGTTGGTGGAGGGCCATCGTCGTACGAACGATTGCCGCGGTCATAATGGGAATGCAAATTTTAAATCTCTTCGCGCATCTCAGACAAGATGCGCGCCCTCCAGTAGGGCTGATTAAGGAGGTACGCCTCCTTAGGAGCGCGGACGGAGTTGTCAACACAACTCAGACACTTCTTTCCCCACGAAAGGCACGGTATACCTGCCTCTCGAGATAGTCGGTGTAATTTATACCTTGCACCGACATTCGAATCCTGTCTAAACTTGCTGCGAGCAGCATTAAGTTTGTCCAGCCAAGACTGTCGTCCAACAGTCAAAATGTTGGCGATAAATGCGTTTCACGCCTGCATCAACGAGTGTGGGTCTTTTTTTCTTGTTGAACTGGAACCATCGATGTCTGAAAAAGACATTGATGTAAGAATCATGCTAAGTGCAATAATTCTCTGCACTGACATCAAGACCATGGAGCCTTGATGAGTCAAAAAGTGGGATATGACATCCACCAGTGTTATAACCATACCACTCTCTTTGCTCTCTCAAATATGGCATCCATGGATTGAGCTCAGGAGCACATCGGATAGTATCACGATCCTGCTTCTCTTGAGTGGTGACAATGTAACCGGCACCACTATCACGACTATGGCTACGATGACTCCGTACGGAGTCATCGACACCCACATGAGGACTAACGTCCTTTTGTTGCACGCTTTCGTCATCCGAATACGAGAACGATCGGTTCTATCCAGGTGGCGTGTTCTCGAACTCGTCGGATGAACTGAGCAACTCGTACCGCAGCTCTTTGTCGAGACTCCCGCGAGGTACATCAGTCTTCGTTACCGCAACCTTCCGGTCGGATTTTACAGACGATTTTAAGTCGGACGGTGCGTCGGAATCGCCCGAATTGACCACGTCTATGTCGGGCCCATGGTCCATGGGACTACCACCCGCAGCAGACTGGCGGGTGAAGGAGCTGCACGTGGATGACCACGTGCACCCGCAACTACGGGAGTTGCAGGCTTTTTGTCATCAACAGCAGGCGGATAACCACCTGTTGTTGAATCTTGTGAGTCTTGTTCTCCGGCTGCACGAATCCGTGTAGCCGCTTCAGTCGCGGCCTTGCTCGTCATGGGCTGCGAAGTGGAAATGAGAAGGAAAAGACCAACAATTGCTCCCCGTCCCCAGAGCGACACGACGGGAGTCCCTCTGTCACAACCAATCATATCATCCACTATAGTGACTGATGGGTATGGAAGGGGTGATGTAACGGGGTGAGCCCGTTACATTAAAACTGGTATGAAAGTACCAATTTTTGAATATTATCTGTTTTGATAACATTCAGTTAACATAACTCGAAATGCGTGATGTCGTCGGATTGTTATCGCCAAGGATAATATCCGTGGAGGGGTCTACTCCTCGATTGATGCACGGTGTACATCAACCAACTTAACCACCAATCGCTGCTGGACGCGCGCAATGGGTGGTGAGCAAGGGACCCACATAGGAGAAGATAGTTTAATATAGTTAGAGTAAGTCAAAAGATGATTTATGAACGTTATAACTATATTAAATAAACAGTTATAATTTTCCCTCAGGACAGAGCTTTCGGGTTCTGAATTGCCTACCACTTTCTCGGTTGCCTTGTGTACGCTTGTCGGGCACCCGTCACCCTTGCGTTAAGTTCACGCAAGGAGTGTGCCCCGTTACATCAGACATGTGTGACTGAACAAGATACATTTTATATGCTTGTTCTTAACAATCAGCGTCACGTAAGGGCAAGCCCGTTATCAAAGCGCGTAAATAGCACTTTGTTCTCGGTTTAAAGGAAAAAAGACAAAAAGTGCTCACAAAGATGACATGGTACGGGAACTCAACAATTGCTTGCTCTACCGTGTTGACCGTCAACAATAATTCTGTGCTACAATGCATACGAAGTGTCAGTAAGAAGATGCAGCTCGCCTTTCATTAAGGTGTCATATAGCGTAGCGAGATTACCTGGCGACACTTATTAGTCATCGTCTCTTTTTCATGGTACATATACTGTTGCAGGCTCATCGCGTGAGACTAGACTGCCATAACGAGATCCAGTAGATTACGCCGTTTCCTGCAATCTGTCTGAGCAATCAAACGATGTATTCGACTTTTCGTTATTCGTATACGTCTTTATTCTCGTTGCTACGTCGATAGACTTTTCAGGTTTATTTGGCTAACGGTACAAAATCTTATTACAACATCCTCTATATTTTCTGTGTTGTTCACTCCTGTTATTTTGTTGTATCGTTGGGTGTCATTTCATTGACGTCAAATAACCTTTTGCAATAAATAAAAAGAATGATTTTGGCAAAAATAATGCTGGAACTCTATTAAATTGATTAACACTTTGGCTTTAGCGTAATAAAGAGAACGTGGAAATTGTAACAAATTCGGCTTTTATATATAAAACCAAATATCATAGTACTTTGGAGGTACAATGAATAATAAGTACTGCCGTAAGCATCACGAATTTGCTGTTACGAAGACTTAAAGTTGTACGATCTGCAATACTCGCCATGAACGGGGCCGAAACTCTTTTTATTTTTTGTGGTTGGGGACGTCATGGTCAATTGGCTCATTTGTTCGCTAACAATCACCCCGTTGCTGATTCAATGGCACGGAAATTATAGCCACACAGTGCATAAAGAAGATGACATCTTTGTATTTTTGAGATCTAGGCTTCTCGTGTTACTCCAGTTGTAAAAAAAAACTCTTCATTTGTTGAATTTTTACATTTTTGATAAACAGTAAAGATTTAGCTGTCAAAACTATAAGAATAATGAAACTATGATGTAACCTATGTCACCCTATTATGTGACAAAATGCTGTTGATTGGGGTGTGGAGCTTAAATACACTCAAGTACGTTTTCTTGAGTATGTCAGCATGAATGATGATCGTACCGTTAATGCTTCAGCGGCAAAATAGTGCGACATTTTTTACAAATCGCGCTGTTTCAGAATGCAGGCCGTAAAATTTATCGATAGCTGCATGTCGTGCGAGATTAATATCAAGTATTTTAGGGGGTAGAAAGTGGAGTAGCTTGTGAAACAGCTGGGTATAAAGTAGCGTAGCTTACTCGGAAATAATATATATATACATGCTTGGTAAAGCGGATACCGCATCGACTAAAATCTCTAGGTGAATTCCATATGGCATATTTATACCCCACAAGTCAAAAAGCTTGTAGTGATGGCCACTTATTAACAGAAAAAACACTATGTGATATGGCTGCACATCGATCGAGGTATTTAGTGTGTGGATGCCTTCAGACTACACGGGGTACTCCGCGAGTACGCTAGGCTCGTACTCCTTGGAGAAGACGCACCCCTCATAACACTATGGGGCTTTTCAGCCTAGTGAGGACCGCACATCGATAGATCCATTACGCTGAAAGGCATCATGCTCGATAACGGTATTTACAGGCGACAACTTTATAGTACGCACCATACATCGTTTCTCCAGACCTTGACCCGATCGTCGAGGGATCCAAGCCAGAAATTGATATCTGGAACGATATACCTTCACATATGTTACCGTGTAATAGGTACCTAGAATTTTGTCTTCGGCGAAAGGTATGTGTCATATCAAAACAACGCATAAATTGATACAACTAAGCGTGTCAGATTCGTAATGTCTGAGAAAATTTGACGATCATGTAAATCGATAAAATATCGCAATTTAGTATATGATAGGCCTTGGCTCACCGTTCTTCAAACGAAACCATTTCGTGTTAGCTTTAAATAGGGTACTGAGTCTCGTGCTGTTTCCAGAATGCACTTCAAACTCATGTCTTGATTAAATTTTCTGATGACAAGTAATAGGTCAATCTGCGGAATAGGTAAAACAGAAGCTTTGTTTGTATATATTATTTATTTAAATATCTATGGGTGGTATCTTGTGCCTTTTAAAAGGGTGACTGACCAACAAAGTCTAAAGAATTGCTACGTTTTATTCCAACAATGCTTTCTCTAGCCGTAAATACATATGAGAGTATAAACTAGTACATTCCTTTCCCATCTTATCTGCTGATAGATGTTTGATTTATTTGTGACGAAGCTCGTAATTAAGCTTTATGCATGCATCTACTTGCGCAGTTCCCCGAAAAGTTATTTTATTCTTAGCAAAAAAAGAAGCCGCTCAATAATACACGCACGCCTTACTACTGCAGTAGGTCTGCTTCAAATTCTTTAAGTCTTCTAGTAAGCAGAAGTAGTGCATGTGATATATCCGTAATACCTTCAATATCATAATTTTATACTTTTTATATGAAATCCATAAATCAGGTTTTTCGCGCTGATATAGCTGAGAAATTAATTAATTAGGCCTAAGGCAATATGATCGTCTGCTGACAATGAATCCATCCTCATTGCTAACGATGCTTCTCTAAAGATCGAAATTTATATCTTAACCACTCATTTTTACGATGTTCTTATCTTGTCAACTTATTTTGCGATGTTTGACATGCTGATCTTTAACACTAATTCTTGCGATCTTAAATCGAGCATTTGGTAAGCTTATTGACTATATTTCATTTTGATCATTCACCTGATGCCCATTCTTACAAAATGATTAAGGTAGCTATTGTTTGTTTGTCTGCGCGCGGCCTGTCACTTGCCTTTAAAAGATGCGTAAATATTTAAACTGTCACAATATATGGAATTGCGAAGTCATTTTTCAGCATGAAAATTGCAATATCTATGTATCTAAACCATTCTTCTTACTTCATAAACTGCACTAGCTATGTATTCCTTTCGCTTTGATTTAAAAATTATGAATTTCTTTACAACAGAATGGTATTGGGAAGTTTTGCAAGCAAATTTTTACACATATTGTACCGAAAAAAGAAGCTTTAATTGGCCTTTATTACTATCCGCCATGGACATCAGGCTATCCATGATTATCAAATCTCAAAGTCAACGGGTCACGTTTCGTATAATTTATCATCAAATTTTACTCCACCTGGCTCCGTTTGGATGCGTCTCATATTTTCGTGAATAGCCGGACCGATATGTACGCTACTAATGGTACACTATTCGATGTTAATCTCTATCCAAAAGATTTTGTTTGGCCTCAATGTACAAGTATTGTGTCAGCTCAATTATATTGCTAATCTCATACGCATCTCATCATGTATACCACTATATCCGTCTCAATTGCATATATTTAAATATTTAATGCGGTATGTTTATAGCCAATGATATGTTCCACAAACATATTTAGATTTTTATATATCGATTGCAACCTTACTTCTCCAAATTCTATCTTTCTTTTTATTTCCAATGGACTACACAACTTCCAATTCTTAATTGTCATTGACATCTTTGTACAAATATGGTTTTACATTGCACGGAATGATCGCAGCGATAATGACGAAAACTTTCATTTGATTGCAGGCGCAATTTAAATAGTTCACCGACGTTGGACATGCCCAATACGTATGCATTCGTATTCACGCAGATTCCCTTTCATCCTGTCCGCATCATCTATACAGTACTGGCTCCGTTTTGCCAGGCTACATGCGACAAAAGCTATATAAAAACAAGACTGAAGGGTATATGTTGTCACGTCTATGTGCGATTCTAGCGCTTAAGGTTTGGCCACGCTTAACCATAACGGATATTTTAACGGTACATAAACATTTGTCAGCATTAGTGATATTATTGTCGTTAGTAGGATGAATCACGTCCGCTAAAATCAAAATGCGATAATTGCAAAATTCTTTTACGTATCGTAAGTCTTTTACCTTCGATACATAATTGTTCTATTTTCACTGAATACTTCATCGAACGTTTTACATATTTTCTACCCAAAACATAATAGCGTAAGAACATGTAGTTAATACAAGGAATAAAACTTCGCATGCCCAAGTCACATCTATCATTATTTAATCCTACAAATGCGTTGACTCCTTCCTTGCGGAACAGCAATCGAAATGATTACAGCTCCATTACTCGTATACGTCTTGAAAGCGGCCACTTATTGTACAAACATAGTTAAAGACTTAAGGTATCATGACCATTAAAGTAAAATTGACCTTGTCATGACTAAGCCTACTACTTTATTAAAAACTAAATGGGGTATATTTTATTTGTAGCAGTTTTCTAATATTGGACTGCCATCCGTATGGACACAATTGGCACCTATATAGCTGCTTGTTTATAGCAACGGTATTGTATATGTACCAAATCAAATCCACAAATGCATGAGCCGCCGTTTCGCATTTATTGGACCAATAATGTACAACAAACTTTACTAATATGGATACGAAAATTTGAGATCGAACTTGCCCGGCGATGAGATGAAATCGACAGTCATCGACATTGAATATTTCTTCGGAGTATATCGACTCATTCGGTATAATTCCAATATTGCTAATGCATACACATACAATGTAGTGAAACAAGGTTAATGATGTTTTGCGATCAGCGTGCTCACTTTATCCTTAATTTTTAAATTCAGGTGAGGAGACCCAATCTCGATCAGTGTGCGGACCCCTCATCTCTCGCCTTTATAGTTAGAGAACGATAATAATCTATATCATTTTTTGCAAATCTCATCGGTGCTGGTTCTAGTGCTGGTCTTCGGTCTTAATATTCAGCCTTGGTAGTTGAGGCTTCATACGAAATTACTAGATAGAAGCGCGCTTCGACCTATAATTGTAAACAGCGCTGTATCTGCTATACTTGCAAATTTAAACTGGCGAACCTATATTCTAATCATAATAATTATCCAGACGTGATGCCAGAACCTTTAACACGGCCGTGTGAATTACACATATTTAATTTGCTTCAATATTAGAGCAGTTCTAAAGCGACTATTTTGCTACTATAATACCAGGCATAAGATAGTGATGCAAACGCTTAAGCATTTATAACACCAATTGCGCCTGCCGTGTTCTCTGGACACACTGAATGTATATAAGAAACCAATTATAGCTTCGATAGATCTCACTACCATGTTAACTACATTATGATGCGGCAAACTTAGCATTATTTGTAGACAGCACCATTTCCAGGAGGCTAATTGACAAAACATAATGATTTACCACGCCTGATCATTGTATTAACGAATAATATAGCAACCTCAAGTAAGGCTTCTAATGAGGATAAAATGACATCTATGTCAAATAGGTCGTACGCCCTCAGATCCATTGCAAACTTACCCATCGACATTGCACTGCTTCACAGAGATTAACATGTGATGGTAAAGCTTCATACCAGCAACACCATTGTCGCTACGTATCTTTGTTAACCGTTTGGACAGCTGCACGATTGTTTCACGACGAGATTTACATCACGCCTTAACTTAGCTCGGGCACCCGTATCGTTTCTCTCGTCTCGTTTGAATAAATCATAGATATGAAATTAAGAGTTTCATGACTCGAGCTCATCACGTAGAGATGTTTGCGTGCTATCTGAAAGTCTGATGCATGAATAAGTCAAATAAATGCCGATCATTATGCATTGAACATGTAAGAGATTGTACAAAACAGAGAAATGACTTCCTGAGTTACTTGCCAATTTGTTCGCTTTAAGTGTTTACTGAACAAACACTGATTATATATTTACAGTAACCGTCGCATTAATCGAATCTTTATCAAGCCTGTATCGCTACGAGAATTCATGTCGAGTCAATAATCTTCGAAAAGCATATTCGTAGCCTTCGTAAATTATATCAGCATAGATATGTACACATATCTGACACCAACTATTTTGAACACTAACAACATGGATAGATCGCTTCAGTAAGAAGAACAAGCAACATAATTGGGTTGGTGACTTTTCAATCCTCTGTTAGAGATGTGTGGTGCGTCGAAGATATTCAATCTTCGAAGTGTTCATTGATGACGTTTAATCCTTTCTACGTACTTCACCGTATTGTAAATTGAATGCAAGATAAAGCAGCGCTTGTTTGATCAATAAGGCTGAAACGTTTACGAACAGTATCACGACATTAAATATCAGATTAACACGTTTATCCGTCGATTTTAGACCATTAACAAACCTTTTTTTGCGCTTTCGGTAGATCCGCAGCATGATGTCCAAAGATTGGTACGAATTTGATGAGGAAATTAAAAAAGGTAAAAAAGATCTACCAGTATTATGATCACTAAATTCCTTTATTGCGTCACAGTGACGAGCAATTGGGGCTAATATTAAAGATCATTTATATCACACACACCAATATTCATGTTTATGCTATGAGTCCTCGCACTCCTTTGAGTTTACAGATCATATTTCTTTACGTAAGGTGTACATTATACTACGGAATATAAGTGACGCAGATCTTGCGTCGTCACGGATCTGGCTTGTGTGTTAGGTTCCACTCCAACAAATTTAAACGCGTTGGAAGTATTACAAGCTCACAGTTCGTATCTGTGGATATCGCATTTGTAAATGGTAATAATTGTTCTCGATGAGAAGAAACGGATTATGATCAAAATATGTTAGTCAAAGCTGGGCTTCGCTCTCTATGCCACCTCACATCCGCTTAGAATATGGAAATTTCGACGCAACAAGTATATTTTTGCAACTTCAGCGCGCTTCGTTTTTCAAATGGGAAAACTATCGATAATATTGATAATGAATTAGACTATTAACCATTGCAGTCATAATCTTTTTGAACATTGTATAAAAAATTTACTTTCGAATTTTAGACTTTATATGTACGTGAAAGCTTCAGTAATTTTTCCAAATTTATGTTAAGTAATTTTGAGATTGTAATTTTGTCAACAAATTTATTTACAATTTTATGTTTTATAACTTACAACAATATATAAAAGTTGATACATTCAGACGAATGCCACACACGCGTCGGATGCAGCTCATATTTATCATATGATGGCGACAACACATACATACGTGATTAACATATGTGTGCTGAAGTAATGAGAGGGAAAGAGGTAATTTATGGTCACAGTTCGTCATTTCGATTGGCGGTAACAAAAGCTTGTAACAGCTGAATGTTCTCGTACAAGATAGTCAAAATGGTCAAACAGGCCCATTGTCCAGCTTTAATTCAAGACAGATTATGTTGAGAGAAAAACGATTATTATAAAGAAATTGATAATTCCTGATGATAATGGAATATAGTACGAAGCAGCTTTGTTAAATTCAAGTATTTTAACCACTTAAAGATTACGAGCTCCACTACGGTACCTCAGCATGACAAAAACTTATTTCAAACATGTCACCTTAAGCAATTTCACGGTCAATGACTGTTCGATATAACAGTTAATGGCCAATATGGAAACACAAGACATCGGCCAAAAGCTTCAGTATGCCGGATGTAGCCCTGTCCACCCGACGTATCTGTTGGCGTATGAAGGCAAGGTCAAGCTGATAAAGATTGATTGAAGACTTTGACGACATCTTATGATGGTACTATCGCCACAACTAAATGAAGGATTCCGATCAAAACAGAAGTAAAGTGCGCTCTTTGTTCCATTAGTACAAGCTATTCAATAAGTGATCGAGCACAGTTAATACCTTTCATATTAAGCAAAATCTCATATAAACTGGGATAAGTGCAATATAATACCGAAGATGGTATCGTAATCGATCCGCTTCAGATTCAAAAATTATGTGTCTATATTTCAGTTCAATGGATCAAGTCCTCATTCAGCGGCTATGCAATATATTGGCATTACTCCAAGAATTCAACGCCACAAGCAAGCTGAACATAGAACAGAGGTAGTTTTTTCGCGAGCGCTCGAAACGTACTCTTTCGTTATGCCGGCGGAATCCCCAGCACAGGATCAGTCGCACCCTGCCATTGCCGGCGACGAAAGCGATAGTTCAACAGACGACAAAGAGCATTTTATTATACCAGCAAGATCGCTGCAGCACTCGACAAACTTAGCAAGGCAAAGGAACCACAATCGAAAAATATGCGCGATCACCTTGCATCTTTTTCTAGGTAATTTAGACTTTTACTCAGTGGCTATATGGTATGGTTAAACACTATCGGCTCTTGATTTTGTTGCCATAACGCGTTTACTCATTGCCTTTGATTTAATTAGAGAATTGTAAAGTCGCGCACAATTGCCACGGCAAATGGAAAAGGTCATTGTTTTCCGTGATGCTTCGTGCTTGGGCACGGGAAATCCTCGAATCCATTAAACATTTCTCGTAGTAAGATAGTGAAACACGTTAACCCCCTCAGCTTGATCAAGGACGCATATTTGAATAATGAAGTGCGACGCTACTCATCAACAATTTCACGTTTGACCAATCGACTTCGCCAAACATGTCAATGGAGATCTCCTTTCGACTATTAATCCTGATGCCTCGATTCATTTAATTACGGTCAATTTGTGGCTGGAGGTCCTTGGATCGGATGTATTGAAGCTAGAAAGGGCATGCACGTTGATAGACACGAATGAGCGGACTTGGGCGCATATCGACAAGAATTTATGCAGCTAGAACAAAGAAAGTATAATCCTTCATGTCTAAGTTCAAAGGTCCTGAGATGGATATTTGCGGTGTAGCCAGAGGGTGAAGCGACAATCTCGTCACGCACGATGAAAGCACGTTTGCTGTGCACGACGGCAAGAAACAGTTGTGGTTTCCTGATGGATAATATCTGCTGCACGATAGGGCGCGGGAAGATTTATTTATGTTAGCGACTTTCACACTGACGTTGGTGTATTTATGAAATATTGTTTTACACTTGTACGGCATATGAATATTTGCACTAATTTCGCAGCTTGCATTGTAGGTGGCCGCCTCGCGTTGGTCTAAAACATGATAGCCTAGTAATCCAATGTTGCGATGAAGACTTCCAATGTTATGTATTACGGAACAAATCATGATGGTTATTGAAATGTTAAGCACCTCCATAAGTAGGTTTGGGAAGTTGCCGTTCCCATTTTCAACGCGCATTTTTTTCTGATGTCAAGGTTCTTTTTGCCTTTGACAATGCGACTGGCGACGCAGCCTTTGCGACCGATACTCTGGTCGCCTCACGCATCAATATTGGACTTAGAGAAAATCAACCAGCTGTGCCAGATGGTTAGTTTACTGATGGAACAGTGACATGACTGAGATGTCATCTCCACTTCAACCTGGTACAACAAGTTGTCAACTAATTGAATATCATTACCCACCATACCAGAATCAGCACGTATGAACCCACGCGCATGGAACGTAGTACACAGTGAGCGATCAACTCGCATAGAGCAGCAGTAGAGCGTATTTGGAGAACGCCACGCGCTATCGCTAGCGTTCAATTCATTCTAAGTTTTACCACCCTTCATAGAGTTGCCTACCAACAAGCTCCTCTGGCCGATCGGTTCCTATTCCAGACAAGGGCCTACCAACAATTCTATCTATGATGTTTCCTGCCAACCACCCTCTCCCTAGTCAACCAAAGGAAATTAAGGCTTTTGTGTAAATAATAAATTTATAGACATTCGGATTGACGCGACAAGTGGGCTGACACCGATCGTTGCTGCGCCTGCAATGTTGTCCAAAGTCAGACTTCTGTCAAGAGCCAAAAGGGGCTTTAAATATAAAATATCACTACGGCCGGCCATCGCAACAATTTTTTCTTCAAGTTCCATTGCGAACTGAACTTTATCGAAATGTTCTGGTGGAAATTAAAACGCCGTGCTCGGAAAAGTTGCGACTACACATGCAAAGGTCTGGAGCAGGTGGTCCCGGGATCCCTGGCATCCGTCTCTCTCACTAACATCTGTTAAATGGTAGCGGAGCGTTGAAGTGAAAAACACTTGTTGGTCGAAGCAGCTCATCTTTCTTGATCATTTCTTCATTCCAACTGCCCCGTCAACCCTGATGTTCCTTTCCCATGTTTCTTTCGTGTCCATAACATACCCGTCGCATCACCTAACCTTAACACCATCCGCCGCCATGTTCGAAAGTAAATTTGGTACATGGACGTATGTCGCAAGACCTGACTGAAAAGGCCGCCAAATAAGCTGTAAACAAGTATCGGTCGCACCGTAAGGTCCCAACTTCAATTTTAATGGATGTGAACGATTTAGCTGCTCCCGAATTGGATTGCAATTGAAAAGTTTCGAAAAAATCGAAAAAATAGGATACGCAGGAATTTTAAGGGGAGCCAAATGTGGCTCGCCGCGAGCTATATTTCACAAAATTCTCCCGAGCTTTATGGTCCTAAAACTTCGCGAAAAAATTGTCAAATTAAATGCTGAGACTTCAGAAAGATCTTGATTTGTGATACAAGAAAAACGGGATGAGAAGTAGCTTAGTGACGGAAATGGGAAACATGTTACAGGTTGTGGATGGGGTACACTATACTTCCTGTACACGTTCGTCCTCAAGTACCGGGCGATCAGCGCGCAACCGTATTTTATCAACCGCTTCGTTGCCTATTTGGTTCTGACCAACGCGCTCGCGACGGTGTCGTATTACCTGGTCGAGTACCCGTCGCATTTGCTGGCGCAGCGGATCTCTCGCTTTCTCGCTGCACGAGAAAAGAGCGACGCGGCGACGTACACGAGCGTGGAGAAGACTGTCTTGAAAGAACGCGGCAGTGAGACCGAAGGGAGATAGACGACGCTGCAGTATGGACTCGACCCGATGCCGCAGAGGGTTTGGGTGAGCGAAACGGTACTGAAGTGACGACCGACGGGTCCGATTTGGGCGCATTTCATCCAGGAAAGTCGCGAAGGCACAGGTTACGTAGCGAACGACTCATCTGCGAGGCCTTTGGACGAGTGCGTGTCCGAAGGTATGTGGAGCACTAGTAAGCGACGCGCGTCGACTCAGCACAGTACTGAGTTACTGTATGGCCGCACAAGTATGTACCAGGAAGAAGTTGCAGCTGCCACGATCACTATCTAAGACGTCGATCTTGAGTCGGTGCGCTACACAGCAAGCGAGAGTTTTCGCTGACCCCCGCAGAGCGACATTTGGCTGCTGCTATCGCTACACGTGACGTGGATCAATCTGTTCGATGCGCTGTTCACATGTACTGGACATTGTGAACAGACGGTCCCTGTTAGGTGCTCGAGCAACGTCCACGAGTATGCGTCCACGCGATTCATCATTCGACATACACAGGAAGATGACTGGCAGGCTGTGGCCTATCGTGCGCTCTACTGGCAATGGGGGAGTCACCACAGGTTTGACTTGCGAGTACGACGGTAGCGCTGCGGCTGCTGGTTCTGACGCAACACAACGGCTGACTGACCTAGTGTAACTGCCTCGACTCTGATAGGACTTGGGATGATCACTTAGTTTTCGTTCGGGGGTTCCTGAGGCCGCGGGGTTGGCACTGTCAAGCTTTTTCTTCCACGACGTCAGGCGCGAGCACATGCATACGATCGGACGTCGTGCGGCATTGTACTTCTGCCGAGAAGCAGCTGCGCGGGTGGTAGTTGTGCTTCTGTCACGCACGCGCTCGATGATGCCCAATTGCTCGATCTGTGAAGCTCCTGGGATGTGTGTTGCAGGTGGTGGGCGTGTCTCCTTCTGCACATGTTTGCGAGATGGGTCGAAGCGTCTGCCTCCGTGTCGACACTGTCTCAGCTCCGCAGTCGGTTCACACGCTGTCACCGCTCCGAACTTTCAGCACCAGCCACGTCTCGGCGTCGGCCAAAGTCCACGCGCTTTTCCGCTCCCGTTGTGCAGAACTTGAACATGCACCAGCATTGCAGACCGTGCGCTTGTTCTCGACTTGTGCGACAACTGAAACGCAACGGATAGTCTCAGTATGCGCATAAGTGTTTGCGTGCTACATTTGCGCCATATCGAGAAAGGCCGCGACGTCTTGGGACCTGGAATGGCAAAGCTGCGCGATCGCGTGCGTATCACTCGGATAGACAGACGCGGTGTTGCAATTCCTTGATCCTCCTCGATATGCACTGTATGAATAATGTGAGCATTCATCTCGCACTCGAACCCCGCCAGACCTCATCAGCTTTCTGCTACGGAATCCAAGCAAGCGCATATGCCCCTCAAGGTGCGCTGTTACCCTCGAAGCCAACGCCTTAGATGCTCTGGAAGACGCGTGACGTCACATTGACGACTCTGACATTGTCGACCGTCCAGTTCATTAGCATCGTATGCCACGAGCGCCCTCGTGGAAGTACTGACGCAGTCACTGCTTGTTCACGTCTAAGCAGAAAGAAGTCTGCTACATCCGAAAGGGACACAAAGCACTCTCAATGAAAGGCGTGTTCACAAATGTTAACGCCTCATATGATGCCGCGAAGAGAGTTTGACTTTGACGACAAGGCCCAAGAAGTTGCCCGCGGACGATCAGTTGCATGTCGTGTTGCGAAGTAGCGCTGCGCCGGTAAAAAGCCATCACGTAGGCAGCGTGTAAAGACAATCAATGATACGTATCAGATGGACGCTTCCACAAGCTCAATCTATCTGGAGAAGCTGCTTTGCTGCCGACTGTAACATGCGGAACTGACAGTTACCGCTTAGGCGCCAAACTTATTGCCCCGTTCGTCCGCGTTGCGCCAGCACTTGCAAGACGCAACGACAATGCTTCGCCCGATTGTGGACACGAACGGGAGGATCGAGCCCCTTCTGGACGCATTCCATGCCATTTTTTATCATGCTTGAATTTTTCTGTGGCAAACGCGCAACCACGTTGTGCAAGAAGCGAGCATCGTGGTCAGATATCAGCAGGTATCGGTCATATGGACGCGCAGCTTCCAAAACTTCGCGTGGCAGTGACACGAAAGCAAGGACCGCTCTTGCGACTGCAGCTTCGGTTCAGTACGTACTGACCAGCTACGATAGAGAAGAAAAAGCGGCACTTTGACTAGACAACACGAGCGCATGTCATTTGGCAATTTCAGCTAAAGGTCGGGCGAGGATCGAGCGAAGGCCACTCACATGTTTACTCTCTACTTGTCGCCGAAGAATCTGTTCGGGAATGCCGCAACGGGTGAGCTCTGTCTAACGAGTACGGAGCGATGTTGAACCCCCACGCGCGCCACTGCAACAACGCAGCGACGAGTTTCGCGACAAACGGGTCTTCGGAAGCGGTTCAACGGAGACCGTCCTTTTTTCCTCGCACCGAGAGCCCAAAGTCTCGAGTCGCGCCAAATAGACGTCTTTTTGTACTCGATCCCGCGACTTAGCGATCGGTCATTTGGTTGTGACTCACTTCCTGTGATCCCATTCCGTCGAGCCGAAGCGCGAACGAAAAAAGGACAGACGGGTGCTGCGAAGCCGTTGCGGTGCTGCAAGGGGCGACTTTATTGTCGTCGTGTCCTGATCCAGCAGGTGTCGGTCGTAACATGCGCACAGGGCCGCTGTCGGTCGCCTATTACAGTGGTACTCGGACCATAGAGCACCGCATGCCATGCGGGACAGCAAAGTGTTACCGACAGCGACCACAGCGCCGACACACATTTGTGTCCACCTGTCGGTCCTCGCAACGAACGCAAAAGCTGCGTCCAGTTTCCGCGCGCCAGTGCAACAAGTCAAGAGCAGTCGCTGCTCTGTCGGGGTGAACGAGACCGCGTGAGACCTCAAGCGCCATCTTCGCCCATCCTCGACGACCACTGCGCGTGAGAAGACAGCGCGACTCCATTGTCCACCAGTATCTTTTACGGCAGCGCTTCTGGCAGAGTGCCTTTTACCTCGCGCCCTGTCAGCTGGAGAGCGGACGACACGGTCAGCGCTGCCAGCTGTCCATTCTGATGGTGGGGTCCGCCCCGTCCTCTCTCGCTCCGTTCTCCTGCTCGTCTCTATATATATACATATATATGTTCGTCGTGCGCACGCCCAGTCACTTCACATTTGGCTGCTGGGTCACTTGACGACGACGACGATCCCACGGGCGTCTCGTGGCAGTGCGACTGCACAGTACGTCCTCCTCGTCCACATTGCATTACGCGTGGCCCGCCACCGCCGTTGCTCTTGTCCTTTTGCGGTCGGTCATGCAACTGCGGTTTCCATTGCCTGCGGGGTACTTTGCCAAGTTTGACTTGTTGCCAGACGAGGTGCAGGAGCACAGGCTGCTCGCGAGCGACATTATCCGCGAGACAAAGCGCGAGTTCGACCGGTACGTTAAGAACGGCCGCAACCGCATTGACTCGCGCGTGTGGAAGCTCGCCAAGTCCAAAGACCAGCTGCATTGCTACCGAAGACGGGGCACGGAGGGGTCCGCGCACCAACTCGGTCTGCACAGCGGGTCCGGGACGAGTCGACACGATGCGTACGCCGCCCACTCGTCACATCTCTCGTTGAGCTCTCCCAGTCCTTCGGAGCACAGCGACCTGACCTTCTCGGCGCTCTCCATGCGATCGACGAACGACGGAGAGCCGAGTCGCAAGAGCATTCAGCCGCTGGTGATCGGCTACGGCGTCGTGCACGGGACTGTGGACGACCTGGTCTACGGTCTCTACCAGTCGTCGACGGACGAGATGAAGACGTTGGCTTCGTACCTCGGAGACGACTCGCTCATTGACTGCGCCGTGCTGAAAACGATCCGACAGACGCGGACGTCCTACCTCGGGCTCAAGTGGAAGCTGTCCCGCACCGTGGGCGGCAATCGCGACTGCTGCTACATGGAGTACGTCGGCGTGTCCGAGGACGCCAAGGGCCAGCACTTTGGCTACCACGTGCTCGAGTCCGTGCCCGTGTACAACTGCCCGCACTTCGAAGACAACTCGATCGTGCGCGCGAACGTGTCGTTCTGCTTTATCTTCCGACCCGGCAAACTCGCCGACCAGGTCGAGGTGTTCATGCAGGGCGCGTACGACTCTTCGTCCGACGTGCTCACAGCCGGCGGCGTGGGCGACTTCCGCAGCACAATGGACATGCTCTTCAACCTCCCGTCGACAATGGTCGGCGCCGAGGCGAAGAAGATCTCGGCCATGGTGGCCAAGCAGTCGAGCGCCCTCCTGAGCGCGAGCTCGACGCGCCAGAGCAGCCACCACTGCTTCATCTGCCGCGCCAGGTGGGGGCTGCTGTCTTCGCACTCGAACTGCCAGACGTGCGGCGCCGTCATCTGCAGCAAGTGCCGCATCCGCGTGGTCACGTTCTCTCGGCGGGGGAAGATCAAGGTCGCGTGCTGCAAGATGTGCATGGTCATGGTCCGCGACCAGTCGCCGTTCGCCGGCGAGGAGCTCGAGCAGCAGCCCGCGAGGCCCAAGCAGCCGGTGGCGGGAGAAACCCGTCTGAGCCTCAGCAGCAACTGCAACAGCGTCAGCGCGAAACAACCCGATCCGACCAACGCCTCGGTCTCCACCATGTCGCTCACGGACTCGGAGTACTCGGCGTCGTACCAGTCGTGGCACTCCAGTTCCATGTCATCGATGCCGTCGGATCGCGGCGACAGCTTTGACGGCTCGAGCAGCACCTTCAGCTCGTCGGTGCTCTCGGTGGACCGAAAGATGCCCGCGGTGCTGGAGCGCCCGCCGCCACCACGTGCCCCAGTGACGTACCAGTCGGAGCAACAGCGCCAATACGAACAGCAGCAGCTCCAGATGCAGCAATTTCTGATGCGGCAGCGCATGAAGCAGAACGTTCACATTGCGGGCGCGCCACCGATACCGAGTCAGCGCCCACAGCCCACGACTCGGGAGGGGCTGTACAACAAAATGCTCGAGCTGCGCGTGCAAGCGGAGCGAGCCTACGACCTGACGAACCAGAACGCCAGCATGATCAACTCGCAGCGATAGCTGCGACTGAGCGACCTATGTAAATATAAAGACGACGCTAATGAAACCCGATTTACTGCAGTATCGATCAGCTGAAGAGCTCGAAGTATGACGATGGACGACGTATGTGTCGTTACCTTTTCAAGTCCATCTCGTCGAAGGCACGATGTTTGACAAGTTGTCGAGCGTCTACAAGCGCGATGGCACTTTCGATCGGTCATTAGTCAGACCATCGACGCAACGCGATTATCAGTAACGCATGTATGTACCTATCGACGACAAGGCCGCTACGGCGGTAACTATACTGCGCTGGTGCGGTCAAACCTCCTTGCTTTGGTACGGTAATGCTTACTAATGGAGGAAGTCGTGTGCGACCCCTGAATCTGAGAGTCAGAATTCATTGTTTGTTTACTCGTCACAAGATGCTGCCCACGTTGGCCTTTGTCATGTGATTGTGTTACGCGGAACATGCGGTACGGATCCAGCGAGCTGCCGATAATGACCATTCCCTCCCAATGTTCAACAACGTGACTGAGACTGTACACTGCTCTGTCTGACGCGGCGTACGGAGTAGTCAAACCAAAGTGATTGCGCGTCTCTCATCGCAGTGTATGGAGATCAGAACTGTACCCAATAGCGCCGATCGCGTACGCTTGATCTTGCTGTAGTGCAACTGCACCCTTCACATCCTCTTGAACTGACGTTGCAGTTGTACATTCAATCTCGTTCGGCCGAACGTGACGAGGCGGCAACATCGCCACTCGTGCTGACGAGATACGTGGACGAAGACTTGCCTTTGACCGACTCGCGCATCTTCAAGCGCTTAAATTTGCAGGTCAGGCGCTGAGACGGCTGGCTTCGAGTGTATTGAAGATCATCAGTGCGACGGGTCAGGTAGAAGCCATCCCACCTGCCCGCCCGTCTACTGTCACCTCGTGATCTGCTTCAAGCAGGAGCGCACGCGACGAGGCAATCTGGCTACACAGTTGAAGGTCTCTTGCAGTTGGCGCAAGCTTTGCGGAGCGAGCTTGAGTAGCGATTGGTTGCACAGGGCTACGAGACCGAAAGCTTCGAGCTCCATGGACCACACCAGCGATGTGTGTGGCGAAGTGCTCTCGAACTTCAAGACGTTTTGGCTGAGATTATTCAGATCTTGGTGACCATCAACTAGTTCTGGCGGACTGCGCTCATTGGCGCAGAGCATGAAAGGAGAATATATGCGAGACATTGTCGTACAATTGTACAGAGGGCCTAAATTCTTTGAGTACTGCGTCGCTGATCGATATTGTGGCAGTCAAGAAGTTGTGACGCAGTTTGTTGCGGTGATGCAGTGCGAAGTGTCGCAGTTTGTTGCGGTGATGCAGTGCGAAGTGTCGCAGTGGAGAGGGTTGTTGATGTAAAGGCGCATCGAGCCAATCGCTGTCAAAAAAGGGCAGGTGTGAAACCATTGAGCTCTGTATAAGCAGCGTTACAAACTAGTATAGTAGCTCAAACTTGGTTTGGCAGCCAGAACTTTGTAGAGTTTACATTACGATATACTTTACGGAAGTATGACTTAACGGAGTTTGCCGGGTAATTTAACTGCTGGAGCGCAAGTGCACGAGTCGACACAAAGGCTGCTTCACGGACAATACAGAAGTTAGCTTGTCAAGTATGTTATACGAATATATGCAATGAAAGATATAGATCCATAGAGTCCTGCATCAGGCCATATGTTGGGATGCAGTACGATTCTACGAAACACATTTGCTTCTACGTAGTGCAAACCACCGCTTGGTCTTGAAAGCAGCAATGAATGAGTAAAAGCGTGAGTATGGTCATTACAACATGATACCTGTTATTGCTAAGGTCTGTCTGGCTAGGCAGATTGCGTGGTGTCGTGCTTGGCGACGCTCGAAGTGCATCGAAGGTAAGGAGGAACATGAATGCAGATGTCCCCGCTGCTTACGTTGCGCAAAGCTCTTTCGAACTCGGGCTTATGTGACGAAGGTATTCCCATCATTTTTATTTATTACTCATTTTATAATACCTTACCGCAGCGCAAGCGATGTCCCCTTCGATGAGTGGCCAGTCACACTGAAAACTCAATATATAACCCGCGTCGCAAAATTACACATGCGCACAGTAAAGTATATTCTGAGTTTCCGCTGCGAAGATAAATAGAAATGCAAAATAGTTGCTCCGGCACAGCTCCAAGCTCTGCTCGCAAAGCCACACTGGTCGCTACCTCCCAATTTCTACAGTGTCCCATTGGTCATCGAAGTTAACTAACCGCGAGGACGGACGCACCCCATGTATGGCCTTTTTGCGCGGCCGCTGTCCTCCCCTTATCTTCCTTCTGATCCACAAAGCTGTTGTTCCCCCTTCTCACCGCTCGCTCGCTCGCCCGCCAGCGCCAACACCGCCCTCCTCTTTTCCACCCATTCCCCTCTTAAGTCCGCTTTGCGCCCCCGCCCTGCCAACCGCCTCAGCCTCGTCGTTCATTCTCGAAAGTGCCGGCGCGCGCGCACTCACTTCCCGCCCCGTTCCGTCGTTTCCCTTCCGTTTCCCTTTCGTTTCCCGTTGCAATGCAATCCGCCGCCGTCGTCCGTCACCGTCGGCCGCTCTCGGCGCTGTTCGCCGCCACGCGCCGCGCCGCCTCGTCGGCCGCCGCCCCCGCGTCGACGTTTGCCAAGCGCGACGGCTCGCAGGGCCCCATCGACAGCGCGCGCGCGTTCATCGAGTTCAAGCGCGAGGCCGACCCGTACCGCGACGTGGCCGAGCGCGTGCACGACTGGAACGAGATCAACGCGGGGCGCCGCGACCCCACGGAGCGCAAGATCCAGGCCGCGCGCTGCATGGACTGCGGCACGCCCTTCTGCCAGACCAACACGGGCTGCCCCGTGAACAACCTTATCCCCGAGTGGAACGCGCTCGTGTTCCGCGACGAGTGGCACGAGGCGAGCGACCGCCTGCACAAGACGAACAACTTCCCCGAGTTCACGGGCCGCGTGTGCCCCGCGCCGTGCGAAGCCGCGTGCGTCGCGGGCCTCGTGGACGACCCCGTCACGATCAAGAACACGGAGTACGCAATCGTCGACCGCGCGTTCGAAGAGGGCTGGATCGTGCCCCGTCTGCCGCGGCGCAACGGCCTGCGCGTGGCGGTCGTGGGCTCGGGCCCGGCCGGGCTCGCGGCGGCCGACCAGCTCAACCAGAAGGGGTACCACGTGACGGTCTACGAGCGCGAAGACCGCGTGGGCGGTCTGCTCATGTACGGCATTCCCAACATGAAGCTTGACAAGAAGACGGTCGAGCGGCGCGTTCAGCTGCTGCAGGACGAGGGCATTGCGTTCGTCACGAACGCCGACATTGGCGGCAGCTCGAGCCGCTCGGTGCAGCAGCTCCAGGCCGAGAACGACGCGGTCGTGCTGGCGCTCGGCTCGACGGTGCCGCGAGACGTGGACATTCCGGGACGGGACCTCAAGGGCGTGTATTTTGCGATGGAGTTTTTGACCAAGAACCAAAAGCGATTGATGCTCACGGTGGACGGGAAGCTCCAGAGCGGCTGGGACCGGGACTTTGTCACTGCAGAAGGCAAAGACGTGGTGGTCATTGGTGGCGGGGACACGGGCACGGACTGCATTGCCACGTCCATGCGGCAGCGGTGCAAGTCGGTGGTGAACTTGGAGCACAATCCGGAACCCCCGGCGCAACGAGCGCCAGAGAACCCGTGGCCTCAGTATCCGCGAGTCTATGGTGTGGATTACGGTCATGCTGAGGTACGCTCGGTATTCGGAGAAGATCCGCGCAAGTACGCTCGTGTCACGAAGGCGTTCAAGGGCAACGACGCGGGTGAGATCACGCACGTGGTGGCTGTGCGTGGCCACAAGGACCGCAAGACCAATGTGATCACGGAGATTCCTGGCACCGAGGAAGAGATTCCGTGCGACCTTGTGCTGTTCGCCATGGGGTTTGTGCACCCGGAGCAGAAGATTGCCGAGTCGCTTGGTCTAGAGGTGGACCAGCGCCACAACATTCGGGCTGCGTACGGGGACTACCAGACGTCGGTGGAGGGCGTGTTTGCTGCTGGCGACTGTCGACGCGGCCAGTCTCTGGTCGTGTGGGCGATCAATGAGGGCCGTGGCGTTGCAGACGCAGTGGAGAAGTACTTTTTGCAGGAGGGTTTCCACCCAGAGGTGTCCCAGAGCCAGCGCTTTGGATGAATGCTGCAAAGCCGCTTCGGTATCACGTGTACTGGTAGACAGACAACCGCGTGAACGTGCCGCGGTAGATGGCTCGGCACGGAAGGCGTGGCTCGGCTGTATAGCGAGGGCCTGGAAGTAACTCGGAAGCTCGAAAGGTGGACTGGTCGTGCTAGTAGAGGACGGATAATTATTGTAATAGCAGAGGCGGATGTGGAAATATGACTGCGGAGCGTTTGCCTGAAGATTCACCGTGATACGGACACAAAGACTTTTGCGTATACTGTGCGGCAATCTGACTGGTGCTGTTGCCCCGCTCCTGAGCTCCCAACGGATCTGCCGTCAAGCAGCACCGACTGCGCCACTCGGAGACGAACACGAATGTGTGCCAAATGATACGCGTTAAGGCCTCACACAACACTACCGAACGTTTGAAGTTAAGCGGCCAGCGTAACGACGTGGCGGATGCTGAAAGGCCGGAGCGGTGACAGCGTGTGAACCGACTGCGGAGCTGAGACAGTGTCGACACGGAGACGGACGCTTCGACCCATCTTGCAAACGCGTGCAAACTAGACACGTCCACCACTTGCAACACACATCCCAGGAGCTTCACAGATCGAGCAGTTGGGCATCATCGAGCGCGTGCGTGACAGAAGCACAACTACCACCCGCGCAGCTGCTTCTCGGCAGAAGTACAATGCCGCACGACGTCCGATCGTATGCATGTGCTCGCGCCTGACGTCGCGGAAGAAAAAGCTTGACAGTGCCAACCCCGCGGCCTCAGGAACCCCCGAACGAAAACTAAGTGATCATCCCAAGTCCTATCAGAGTCGAGGCAGTTACACTAGGTCAGTCAGCCGTTGTGTTGCGTCAGAACCAGCAGCCGCAGCGCTACCGTCGTACTCGCAAGTCGGACCTGCGCTGACTCCCCCATCGCCAGTAGAGCGCATGACACGCCACAGCCTGCCAGTCGTTCTCCTGTGTATGTCAAATGACAGATCACGTGGACATGCACGTGGACGCTGCTTCGAGCACCTGACAAGAACCGTCTGTTCGCAACGTCCAGTACATGTGAACAGCGCATCGAACAGATTGATCCACGTCACGTGTAGCGATAGCAGCACACAAATGTCGCTCTGCGGGGGTCAGCGAAAACTCTCGCTTGCTGTGTAGCGCACCGACTCAAGATCGACGTCTTAGAGAGTGATCGTGGCAGCTGCAACTTCTTCCTGGTACATACTTGTGCGGCCATACAGTAACTCAGTACTGTGCTGAGTCGACGCGCGTCGCTTACTAGTGCTCCACATACCTTCGGACACGCACTCGTCCAAAGGCCTCGCAGATGAGTCGTTCGCTACGTAACCTGTGCCTTCGCGACTTTCCTGGATGAAATGCGCCCAAATCGGACCCGTCGGTCGTCACTTCAGTACCGTTTCGCTCACCCAAACCCTCTGCGGCATCGGGTCGAGTCCATACTGCAGCGTCGTCTATCTCCCTTCGGTCTCACTGCCGCGTTCTTTCGAGACAGTCTTCTCCACGCTCGTGTACGTCGCCGCGTCGCTCTTTTCTCGTGCAGCGAGAAAGCGAGAGATCCGCTGCGCCAGCAAATGCGACGGGTACTCGACCAGGTAATACGACACCGTCGCGAGCGCGTTGGTCAGAACCAAATAGGCGACGAAGCGGTTGATAAAATACGGTTGCGCGCTGATCACCTGGTACTTGAGGACAAACGTGTGGAGCAAGTAGATCGAGAAGCTGATTTTGCCCCAGAAGCGAAAGACGTTCCACTCGAACATGGCGGATACACACGACGGCAGCATCATCTCAATCACAATGATCACAGCCATGAAGACGCTGGAAAACGGAAACCCCTTCGGTGGCGCGGCTGGATTCGCAACGACCCAGTCGAAGAGCAGACCCCGGAAACAAACGCTCAGCATGAGCAAAATGATGAGGCCCTCCACGACACGAATGAGCAGTTTGTGCCACCACAGCAGCTGGAAGCTCGTCTTTTGTATCCGGGTGTCCAGCTTCACATAGGCAACGGCGGCCAGCGACCCCATGACGAAGGTATGCATGTGGGGACGAAGAGGCATGTGGCTCTGTCGTTCGTAGGTATAGCCTTCGTAGACGATCCAAACCATTGCCGGCACGGCCCCAACCAGCCAGAAGCGACGCATGGCGATCGTGGCCAGCACGAAGACTGGGATAATAAAGTAGTAGGCGATCTCCAGCGGCAGCGTCCATAAGACGTGAAAGCGCTGGTCAGAGTCGAACGTCAGCATCTTGAACAGATTTACGTGGGTGCTCTTCGAGACATAGAAGCAGCGACTTTGGTAGCGGTATGGCAGGAGCCAAATCACAGTGGCCACCAGTGCAAACAGTGGGTACACGCGGAAGAACCGCTTTTGAAAGTAGTCGAGTATCGCGATGGCCCACGTCCGGACCGACGCGCGCTGCGCGATCAGCTTGAGGCTCTTCTTCATGAACAGCCACGTCAAGAGGAACGACGAAAGGATGAAGAAGGCGTCGACCGCGACCGACCCGAGGTGCAGCGAGGGGTAGAACCTGCCCGAGTGCTGGACCACCACCAACATGGCCGCAAGTCCGCGAATGCCGTCAAGGAACAGCACTTTGGTCGGCGGCGGCGGTGGCGGCGGCGGCGGCGGTGACTGCGTCTCGCCCGTCCGCTGTTTCACGTTGTTCAGGTCGCTGCGCTCGTCCTCGGAGATCGCCGGGTCCCTCGAGTCAGCCGACAACGTCGTTGAAGTCGCTTCGTCCGCCGTCTGCAGCTCGTGCACCTGCAGTCGCACGGCCGCGATCGGACTCAGCGCGTCCGCTTCGGCCGACGCGTCTGCTTCGTCCGGTCGAGAGCGCTGCCACGTCATTGACGCGTCAAAAGTGATAATGACAGCGCGAGAGGACTGTACACACACAGGACGGCCGGCACGAAAGCCAGTGCCGCGACGGTCGCCTGTAGTTGTGTAGCTTTGGGGCGGCAAGTGCGACGCTGTGATTGGCCACTTCAGCCGCTCAGACGATCGACGTCAGGACGTTGTGGCACAGCGCCACATCGCAACTTCCGAGCAAATTCTCGACACGTGGCCGTACGAGAGGCAACGAGCGTACCTAAATCCCACATGCAACACGCTATAAAAGGCCGAGTGCCGTGGGATAATGGGAGACGCGTGTGCTCACTAAACGTGTGCCCGTGGGGACGGGTTAAACATTTCCAACTGAAAGACTACCTGTCCCCAAGTCTGTCCCCAACTACACAAAGACATATAATCAGTTATTTTTCGGTCGTAATTTGTGCTCGTCTTGACAGATGGCAAAACGACAGCGGAGCATAGCACCGAGTTCTACGCTAAGAGAAGCTCAAAGAACACAAATAAGCTTATAGGAAAACCACGACCCTGCCCGGGTCCCCGCCGTTTCGAGAGGATGCGAACGAGCCCATAAAGCCGACCCTTACATGCAATGTGTCACCTCTAGCCGCAATTGCATTCCTATGAATGTACTCGGACCTACGTAAACGAAAGTATCGGAATAAGGTAGGACCGTGATCCGCCTACGGCATACAAATTGAGGCTCTGACAAGTAGCTAATTATTTCTTCTGCAACTTCAGGGCGATATGTAAAAGTTGACGAGCTGTCCTGCGACTGAGCACACTTTCTGGCAGAACAAGATGTAAATGGTATTGGTTTTGCATACTAGTGCGTCACCTATGTCGTTGATGTACAGGGGTCAGTGGACAACGCCAGGATCTAGAAGGAGCTCACAAGACAAGAATTAAAGGGAAGTGACAGACTGTTTTGCTCAGCATGACAGTCTTGTGATTCTTTTCCGACGCGCACGTCGCTACAAACGATGACAGTATGCAGCTGCGACCTAATGTTGGGCATATCTGTACCGTGAATGACAGGATGACTGGATAATCAGTGTGGATACGCCGTCGCTCTCAAGCTGCTGATAAGCCTACGTCATGAAAAGTGCTAGGTTGCAAAGGTATGTAAGTGACCCTGTTCTTTAAATATTTTTATATACTCAAGCGCTCCGGGGTCAATGGTATGCAGTGGACTGGCGAATACGTCCACAACCAGCAGATGCTAAGGTAACGAAGCCACTGTTGTTACCGCAGCTGTCTACTAATATCTAAAGGATACTCGGCGCATGTAAATATATTACAGAGTCACTTATTCGTTGAATGAATTGTCCAGCCTCGAGCGTATATGGATACTGACAGCTCGAGCTTTGGCAGACAAAGGCACTACGGTACGGTACGCACTCAGTGAGCTGCAGCAACAACATAACGCGAGGTCCGGATCACGCATGTCGATGCTAATGCATTTAAGATGTAAAATGAAATTAAACTTATGCCGAGATCAGCTACGTGCTCATATCTTGTCCTAGAACTTTGAAAGCATCTCGTGCATGTAAACTTTCATTAACAATTATTTAATTCTTGTTATACGAAGCGCGTGATTACATGTATGATAAGTTAGCTTAAGGACATACGGGGTATCCCCATCATTGATTTTTGCAACAAACAAGCATATGCGTGCAGACATTGGCATGCTTGTGATACAGCAAATCGACTTGGTTGAGAAACATTCATAGCAATAATTCGTGTA
>CANTFL010000605.1:0-18570 GCA_947650285.1 Hyaloperonospora brassicae
TCTCGTCAATTTCAGAGTTCATCTTCTTGGCTCTAAGCCTTTTGTGATCTTTACAGATCATGCGTCATTACGCACTGCGACCCAGTCGCCACATCTCTCTCAGCGAATGGCTCGTTGGCTATCATTCTTTGCAGAACATAAATTCGAGGTGAAGTATAAGCTGGGCAAGCAGAATGCTTTGGCTGATGCGTTGTCACGCAGGCCTGACTATAAGCTTGCTCATGTTACGACTCTGTCATCATCGGTCACAGACCTCATTCGTTCGGCATATGCCAAAGATGAACACTGTGTAGCTTTGTTACGTGCTATGGGGAGCGAGGAGTTTAACGACTCAGAAATTAAATTGTCGGCACGTTTGCGTCCGAGGCTACATCGATATTGCATCGATCAAGGCCTGTTGTGCTATAGCACGGATGTGGAGGATCTATCTCGCATCGTTGTCCCTCACGATGAGGAATTGAAGTATCGCATCCTCTATGAGGTGCATGATACTGCGGTGGGCGGTCATCTCGGTCGGGAGAAGACATATAACTCCGTGAGCCAATATTATTGGTGGCCCAAAATTTACAAATGGGTAAGCACATATGTGCGTACGTTTGAAACGTGTCAACGGGTGAAACCCTCAGCTCATGCGGCTGCGCCGCTGGCTAGTTTGCCTATACCCTCTAGGTGCTGGGAGTCCATCAGTATGGATTTCATTTTCGGTCTGCCGAAAGATGTGCAAGGCAATACGGGTATTGTGGTCTTTGTTGACCGTTTGAGCAAGATGGCTCACTTGGCGGCTGTGCCAGATACCATTGATGGTGAAGGTACAGCTACGCTGTTTATCAATCGAGTGTTTCGACAACACGGCTTTCTTGTGGCAATTGTCTCTGACCGAGACCCTCGCTTCACTGGAAAGTTTTGGAAGTCCATCTTCAAGGTGCTCGGCACACGTTTGGACATGTCCACGGCGGATAATCCGCAGACCGACGGTCAAACCGAGCGAGTCAATCGCGTTATCGGTGACATAATACGCAGTGTTTGCGCTAATACACCAAAACGTTGGAGTTCGATGCTTCCTGTTGTTGAGTTCGCGTCAAATAACGCTGTTCACGCCTCTACAGGCTTGACTCCGTTCTACGTGAACGGTCTCACCACCCCCCCGCGTTCCATTGACGCTACCACTGCGTGGTTCAGGGCTTGGTGGGGGAGAGATGGCCGGTCGGCTTGCTGATATCAGCCCTGCTACTAATCATAACAGGTAAGCGAGTTTCTCGCAACGCGCTTGAATGTGTTACGACACGTACGTGATGCACTGGCTGATAGCCAAGACAAGCAGAATGAACAAGCTGATGCTAAAGGAAGAGGATGTACTGAACGTTATGAGGTCGGAGACCAAGTTCTACTCAATGCTTAAAACCTACCTACAAATGTAGTGTCTGCCGTCTTCAAGACAAAGTTGCGTCCGCGCTTCATTGGGCCATTCACGGTCATTGCTAAGAAGGTATTGGCGTATACGCTCAACCTCCCGCGCAAACTGAGCACGCACCCAGTGTTCTACGTTGGCTTACTTAAGCCGTATCGGGATCCGTCCCATGTGAACTCGGAGGCGCTTGCGCCGGGTAATAGGGCCTTGTCGTCGGCTGTTCCATCCGAACCAGGAGGTCAAGCTGACCATCCACACGAACTAAGGCCAACTCCAATGCTTGAATACGGGCTTTCATCGCGTCGAGCGCACTCTGGGTCTTACCCAATGTCTCTTGGAGACCACTCAGCTCACGGAGCACCTTCTCATGCTCCTCCTTCGGTACCCCGACCACCACCGACTCTGCTCAATGAGCAAGGGAACCACCAGTTCCATGTAGAGCGACTCTTTCAGCGACGTCGTCGTCGTGGCCAATACCAGTATCTCGTGAAGAGGCTAGGGTACCCGGAGTCGGAGAACTCGTGGGAGTATGAGATACCCATTCGGCAGGACTGCCCTTACGCCGTGGATGTTTTTGAACATCGTGGCCAGGGTCGCCTTGCAAGCTAGAACGCTTCTCACCAATAGTGGTGGGAGGTGGCGTGTTGCTCCGCACCTTAGAATCGTGACCCGTGGCTACCATTGTAGCCGGAGCATAACGCGTACGTGTACGCAACTGGCCTCTGGACTTGAGCTTGGCATACTCGAACCGGAGCTTCCGTTCCAGACGAACGTCAGCCACATCGGCGCTGGCCCGCAGCGCTGGCACACTGGTAATATGCCGCTTGCGGTACACCCAACGGATGAACTCATTGTCCTCCTCCTCGGGCAGTTCGCCAGCGAACAACAAGATGGGCACGCCCTTTATCGGTCGAACCGAAACACCACGAGAAAGACTCTCAAGGTGTGCAAGGTACCTTGCGTCGTAAAGACTAGTTCAAGATACCTATCATTTAAAGCCTTGCAAAAGGCGATATCTTTTGGCGACGTAGCCTCGGGGCCAGTGGCCCATGTTGAAAGGCTACGGCCTTCCGATTGACGGAGGCGTTGCTCCACGTCTGGTGTTGAGAATGCGTAACCACTCCGGTTTCGAATAACCGCCTGGGTAAAAGTGCGACGTAGAGCACGCTCCTCACGCTGACGGATCAGCTCCTGTTGTTCGTCGAGCGGTTTAGTGATGATGTTCTCACCTGCATCTGTTGTATGATGCTGCGCCACTGGCGCGGTGGTATCACCACGTTCAACGAACGGATTCGGTGCTATTAGAGGACGAGCCTCAGGTACAGCGGAGTGGGATGATATCCCGTCATCTCCATGGACACTGGTATCACTACCATAGTCCACATCCTCGTCGAAGTCAAGGTAAGATGAAAGAGTCCGAGACTCGTTGGGTGGCCATGACATGGTGTTTCGTGTTTAGCAACCGCGAGGTTAAGAACACACACACACCGACCTCTTCGAGGAAAGAATTCGATTGACGTTTTGTGGTAACGTCAGTCTGGTGGGGGAGGGTGTAACGGGGTAACACGTCGGCTGGTAGTCGACGATAGGTGTGGTGCACACAAGAGAGGGTGTATTCTATAAAGTAATTTTAGAACACAGTGAGTGTATCAATTGTTGAAGACTGATGTCTGTCATCAATTGATTGCGAGATCTTTTAAGAGGTTATTTAGGGCAGGTTAAATACCTTGTTCTAAGGTGTTCTTTTAGGTTAATTAAAGAAATAAAAATTCAGTTCCCCTTTTGATCACTGAAAGGCACGTGCCTTACGAGGCGTCTTTGATCGATAGGAGCTAGCAATACCTGTGAAGGTAGCTACTCCTGAGCGCTCTGTGCTGTGATTCTTTTGAATCGTTTGGTATCTTAGGAACGGGGATCGTAAGCTCTCTGAGCTTGTTGACTCTCTGAGTCGAGTTCGTAGAACCAAAGTTGCTCGTAAGAGCGTTAAGTCTTCCTCTGACTTAAGGAGCTGTGTAGCTCCGCTACAGTATCATACTGAGTGTCATACCCAAATAGGGTAAACACGATGTAGTCGCTTACGCACAGCAACTCCGATTACTTTCAACTTTAGAACTTCCAACCCTATAGAGGATAGCATGGATAGTATTGTGTTCATCGAGGAAGAAACGAATGGTTTTGTCATGATATATCTGCTCAGCTTTATATTCAAAGACTAGAATAAGCGATCTCTGTACGAAGCAACAATATTTTCGTTTTAGATTGGCTTGAAAATAGCTCGTCGACCTTTTGTTCCACTAGACGACAGGGCATAGGAATTACAGAACCAATGAAGCTTTGGTACGCGAAGAGTAAGTAAGATCACTCTTAGGGTACAGTTTATGCAAAAATGTGATCGTATAAAATACAGGGCACTTCGCCCATGAGTGAAGCGCCCGGAAGTTTGTATTACGTGCGCAATAGTAGACAATCGTCCGACGGCCAAGACGGGCTTGAGATGCGGATCGAAAGGTGTCGCGAATTCTCAACAATGAGTCGTACTGTAAAAATTTAAATCAGTAAGGAGTGAAGGGGTACGTTAATCCAGCAACGTTGATAGAATTTGCAGGGCTCTTAACACAAGTTACTTCTGTTACACAGTCATATTGTGTTGATTCGCCTTGTAATGAGGTCTCTTTTATCTCCCTAAATTTTGATTGACTGGAAGATTTAAATCTAGACTCTGGCCGTCTGTGGGGCGTCGATATTTTTACTATTTTTTAAGTCATTCACTAGAGGGTCGTAGGCTATAGTTCGTTGGGAGCGAAATACATCTTACGAGGGTAACAACGATCGTTGCAACAGGCGCATCCGTAAAAGTGATGGAACGTTTAGCAAAGATCAACTACACGTTGGAAGAATAAATGCACGATGGCAACTCCAATGAACTGGACTTTAATAATAGAGTCGATGACATCCTTGGTCAATCATGGTTAGAAATAGTGAGCTATCGATCATCTGGCAGCGTCTATACGTAAAGATGCCTGCATCTGTATCCGGAGAGAGCCATCGAATAAAAGCATCAGAGCGCTCACAACCGCGCAAATGTTCTCCGGGTGAGAGCGAATGCCTTACTTGTACTTTGGACGATCGGCATGACCTCACAAAATCTCAGTGTAGTGGAGCACTACACTTTCAAGTGCACTGGCATGTATTTTGGTGTGGAAGACAACATGTAAGAATACCAAATCCATTTTTCTATAATATTAAACGTAGTCATTGTCGATTGACCGTTGAAGGTCAAACTGCGGCAGCACAACCATTGTTTGAGGACGTCTAGCGCAGAATATCTCGCGAGCTTGCTGGGTGCATTTTACGATATGACTACTGGTGGAATAAGTGCCGAGCTGCCAGAGGTTTGCTAACCTAAATAACCTGAGGACACATATTTTACAATAAACAAACAAGCCATCGAATGTCTTGGCCCACGACGGATCATGTTTAGGCGCTTACGCAATTGGTCTCACATCACCTCCTACACGAAATATGGAGGTAATGAAATTGACAACACCAAAGCCTGAACGAAGCTTGCGAGATCTGCGTAGTGGCATATTTTATTAGATCCGCGTACTCGTCGTAGAGAGAGAGTGTGTCATCGATATAAAACTGGATGTGATATTTGCTAAGATCGAACGAATTCGTAGCATCTAATCGGTTAGAAAAAGTTTGTTTAATGAGAAGACTGGGTTAAAAACACGTCTTAACCGTGGAGTCCGCTCGGGGCTTAAAGTACTGTGTAATACAGTAGTGTCCACTGCCATTTGAATAAATACTAGCTATCGACAAGCTCTTTGCATATCGCTTTGCAGTTGGTCATGTAAATTATTATTAGATTGAAAAGTTTTCTGAACATGTATTTGCAATAAGTCACATGAGGGTTGCTGATAGTGCATGAAACTAACAAGTTGAATGCTGCAACGGTACCGACTCAAACGACGATACCGAGAAAAAACTTAATCATAGATCCTATGTCAAGCAGCCATCTGTGCGTTCATGCATCTGATGAATGGCTTCTCATAGACCATCATGCTCGAATGGAACATTGATTACACGTCAATTAGCACTCTAAGTATAATGCTATTGGATCATCTGGTAATGACACAGGGGCTGAGCAATGCCCCAACCACATTCAATAGATGTGTTACAATCAGTATCGATCGGTAAAATATTTCGATTCGAATACCTTTAGCGATGTGTTCTTCTATATACGGGCGATAAATAGATCATCAGACGGTGAAGTCCACCGGCTCTTACTTCGAATGTCCCTAGCACTTGCGCGCGAACATAGTTGTACGCCAAACGTAAGGATTGTATTTTTGCGTCTAGCAATATACCACTTCTTGGGTGCATCGTCGGTATAAACGGCGTTTAAACTTAAACGGAAAAGACCAAAGCGATCGATGGCTTTCCGACCCAGTTATGTCGAATTACTTTAAGTGTTCCATAGGATAGCGGCGTACTTGTATAAGTATTCGCATAGTACGCCGAGATGGCCGTCCATATTTTTCGTGTGTTACAGATAATAAAGTACTCTTAAAGTGCTAAATGTCAGCAATAACTTAAAAGTAACATGAAGAGAATGACACTATCGCATGTCTTGGTGATAGAAGATCACGAACGAATATTAAGTGCGGTTTGTGACGCCAGCTATATTTTGCAATTTACAGTGTGTAAATGCCGACTGACACAGACGGCGCAGCTAGCGTCGTCTGCAATCATTCGCGTCAGCTGCAGCCAGCTATGCGAAACTATTCAGTGCATTTCTAGTCAGCCTTTTAATAAAGTATGTACCAAATGTTTTGTATTCATTTTCAGAATTATATTCATATTCCCTCGTAAATAGACCTGTCAATGTGTATATGGGCCATGATATATTTAGCTAGGCCGTAAATAGTTCAAGAGTCTCACAAAAAAATTAGAAGCTGGCTGTCGTTCTTCTTAAAGTATGACATCCGTGGTTTTTTGAACTCGAAACACAAAGAGTTTGCTGATGTGCTCTCAAGCCGGATCGATTTCGGGCCAGAATGGCAATCCAACATTGAAAATAACTTTACTAATCAAACAATGGTAGCGAGTTATCTTGTCGTCGAATTTACCCGACAAAATAAAGAGAGACTTGCGCACAGGGTTAAGTACTTGATCGTGCCAGGGACAAAATTCTAGTCTGTACGAAGAAGGTTCAAAATGCCTGCGTGTGCACGCCGATCAGTATCGGAGGGTTTACATATCGCGATAGACTAGCATATTAATCAGCTGCAAACGGCGACACACTCTGTGTCGTTTTTCATACTCATAATGATGAATTTAAGCAGTATGTATTATTGTCACGATGCACAAAAGACGGGCATCGTAGCAATAGTATATTTTCCACTACGGTTCTATAAGACTTTACTTCTCTCTCCAGTACCAGCTTGTCCTGGAATATACTCGTGCTCGCGAGGTCAGTCAACGGGTGAATACTAGTCCTTAGTTGTGCACCATTGCACATGTGATCCGTTTTAGGCAAAGTGCAAATAGTCTGTTCCCGTAGAGCTCATCTTTAGGGTTCTCAAAGACGAGTGCACGAATGTAATTATTTCTTCTACCGTCTATTCAAAACGGTACGTTTTGATGCGGTGCCCCATCTGATCACAACCGAGTGCTATGCTCCTGTATGCATGACAAGATATTCCATCGTAATGATGTCACCATGTGGATTAATGTTTTACAGAGACCCTCAAATTGATACGAAGATTAATCAATTCTAAAGCCTTTCACGAAATTATGATTTTATATGTCTACTTCAAACAATTAAGAAATAGATGAACGGACATAATTACAGCTCCGGTCCTCGAAGATATACCTCAAAGGTATTTCCAATCGATTTCGAGCTAAGAGGGATTTCTTACAGACGGTCGTGTTGTTTATAAATAACTATGTGCCTGCATTGACCACTCATACACCATTCTGTGTGCATGGAATACTCCATCGGCGTGGAAACGACGAAACTATAGTAGTATCGGTGTAAAGTGGAAGGGACTTGTAACGGCGCACTGGTCACTTCGTACTGGACCGCCAGTACGGAGTCGACTCTCACTGACAACAGGAAGGTCAGTGTCCTGCTAGGTATATACACTAGACAGATTAAGGGTAAAAACTATGGCAAAGAAATTGGTGGTAGCAAAAGTAAAAGTGTTGCTTTATATAATTTGGTCCTATAAATCTTGTTCTCTGGTTGACCTAACTTAATTATTTGCTTATCACTAAACGTATGACGACTTCCACTCACCCCCCCATTGCGCGCGTCTACCAGCGATTGGAGGGATACTATAAACATAATATCAATCAATGAGTAGACCTTTGTGTCATCGCAACAAACTAATGCAATAATTGATATTTTAAAAAGAATATGTATCTTAATATTCTTCATTACCATTTCGCACAGTGGTTATTTTATGTAACGATCTACCCCGTTACAAGGCTCGCTTGAGAAACGGTTTCGACTCTTTATCTGTATGGGGGTGTTACCATTACACTATCGTTTAAGAGTGTTATTATATACATCCTAGTCAGGTAGCTCTAGCTAGGTATACATATTCACTAGTAGGTATGCCCTATATTCGAGACTGCGGGTACAGTGCGTCGTATTTCCACTGTGCTGATAAGTGGGTACATACCCATTATCAGCATATATAAAACGACCCTTATTTGAGTGGCTCTTGCATCCCGGAGGTCACTCGTTCTTAAAATGATTAAGGATACAATTATATTTTATGATAAACCCGGTAATAAAATTAGCATTTAGTGCGCGCTTGACTATCGCTCTCTACCTGGCGCTTCCTCGTATACCCTTTAGGGTAAGGCGCAGTCACGGAGATCTCGCCCCGTTACATGATCATCACGCGTCGAGGTAATTACCGATGAGAAGGACGCCAATATCGACGTTATCGACATCAAAAACAAGTAAAATCTAGCAAAACGGTGGCGCTTTATTTAACACGTATGATGATACGATGATGGTATATATATCATTCTAATGACTTCTCTGTCTAGGAAGGAGACAACCTTGCTAATTATTAGAGAGATAAAACTTTCTCTACTGTGCGCACAAGGCGCACTAAACAAAACAATGCTGAGCTAGCAGAGAGATTGCTTCTGGAATAGGAAGCAGTGGGTCGTTTTGCGCAAAACACCATCGATAACGGTGTTGGCCGACGGAACCAGAACGCTGACATTAATGGAACAAAAGACGCTATTCCATGTAATGAAAGTAACCTAGTACTACTTCCAAAAAAAGTCTACATAAGGCAAAACTACTGATGTGAGCAGTAGCAGAAAACTGTCCAACTTCAACGGCCATTTCGCGTATTGCGCCAAGAAGACAACGTATACACTGTTCAGCTTCGACGTAGGCCAAGTTCATCGACCGTTTCACGTATTTCGCTGAGAAGACAACGTCTACACTGTTAAGTTTCGACGTAGAATTCGACGTGGCTTCATCATATTCCTTCATAATTAGTGAGGCGTCTTTGTCCGTACTATCTGTACGAAACTTCTTGGGAAAATAGAATGATGTCTACACTGAAGAATCTCCATCAAATTCTTGGACTTACGCTTCAGGCGTTCATTCTGGTTTCTTAATTTTGATACATTCTCACGACTTAAATATCTTCTGTCAATTTGATGTCATTGGTATAACGAAGCACCTTCTTTACAGATAACTGGTAAGACCTTGCGTCGTTGGACACAAGGCTGCGTACTCCCGACGTCAGGCACACGTGGCGTGAGGAAGCGCGAGGAAATTATCAGAGCTAGGGAAGATCTGTTTAAAGAAAGAGTAGAACTGGATCTATTAATCATTGAGTTTCTTAATATACCAAGTATATCTGCTTTGATTTAACTATATCAAATTGTGGTAAAGAGACAATAGAATTTGCGATACATGAAGGAATTGCGCTCTAGTTACATCCGAGTTGGCAAGCGGTTGGCAACGCCGGTTCTACAACTGGTCGGATCACGTCCACTGGACGGATAGATAGAACCGTACATCAGATCATACAGGATGGGACGTGCGATATCGGGCTAAAGTACGACGGGCGAAGGGTACAAGGTATGGAGATAGGGTTATTGCCATGGGGGCGATTAAATTGGCGATCAGTCGATCAAGAAGGAAACCGCGACCAGCAAGGCGATCGCGATCGGGGAGGTGATCGAGATCGTGATCACGATCAGGTTGATGTAGACCACACCATGTGACTCGCGGTCAGGGAGGTGATTGATATCTTGATTCGTGATCATGTATGTGATCGCGATCAGGCTAGGGTGAGTTACACCACACGGTCGGCGACCAGAAAGGCGACTGCGATCGAATAAATATATCAGGTGTGTGCCACGCTAGTACAAGGTTGCTACATCCTAGCGTGAACGACGCGTGGCCTGCCATGTCTAAGACATAAAGATAGGGATATATTTGTTGGGTTTGTTTGGTTAAAATTAAACAGAGTTTAATTTGCTTCAAAGAACACGTGTCGACTTCGCCTCCGGGTGGATCACTGGCCACCCGACGTCAAGGAAAAGTCACATACTTTAACTAAGTGATATCCCTGGATTGTTTGGCCAGATGTCAAGAACTACCAAGCAAAGCACAAACTGCAACTGGACGCATATAACCCTTTGTGGTCGAGGACTCAATATCGCGAGACGGCTTCAGTGGCCAGAAGGCTGGCAAATCAAGGTCCAAATTTGGACAAGGCGATCAGTTACAAATCGGGGTGGCTAATATCGAGCACCATACAAGTATACAAGTGATCCCGTGAAGAATTCCACGAGAATACGTAACCACGATCGTGGTGTGAAGATTTCCACACCGAGATCGAACCTCGACCCCATCGCAAACACGGTTGAGTTTTCCATTGACACGAGTCCACCTGGAAGAGTGCAACCCGCCCCACCGACGGGTACACAAGGTGAGGAAGGCTACCAAGAACACGACATCGAAGTAACCCGTCCGTTACTCGGTCGTTCGGGCGACAGTGGAGAGTTGGTATCGACTCCTCAAAGATTGATCACCATTCCACCACAAAACTACAATCTACTAGGTGGTTTTCTTACTCGCCACCCATTGCGCGCGTCTAGCAGCGATTGGTGGCTAATTTGGTTGTTGTAGCGTGTAAATCAACCAAGAAGTGGATCAACCACGAATATTACCCTCGGGGGTAATATTCTGCCATCATTATTTCTTGTCGATTTATGTCAACTGAATACTATCGAAATGAATAATGATCATTTTTTTTACATATTTATATATTTTATGTAATGGGTTCACCCCATTTCAATTTTTCTATCCCACTCGTAATATAACTATGAGGAATCATTGTCAGCAAGAACTTTTGCACGATCAGAATTTTGCAATGCCACCTCAATGAGTCGGTCAGGACATACCGCCTGTTCCGTTGTGCTATAACAAATAGCCTACTTCTTAAATTGCGTGATTTATCACGCGGAAGTCTAGCTCGTCCTTCGGATGCCTTGAAGCAGGTTTCTACCCATCCATAATACCCTTTGCGGACTAGCGCAGTCTCTACTACACTCTAGTGAAGCGTATATACAATATATGCAACATGAAGATGTTTGGACAAGATCCTTCGTCCGGTGGAGAGCGTGAATCTCTCGTGAAACATTTAGGATTATCGCTCCCAACTGATGGTAAAAACTCGAGATCTCGTCGAGCAATATGACGAGACGCACTCAATGAGGGTGAATAGAGCTCGTCGAAACAATACGGAAATCCTTGTGAACGAATATAATAGTCTCAACTATATCGTACGTCTTGGAAGAGATGAGCTGTTATGAATAATGAAGAAGAAAAGGTCCTACTAGGGAAGCACACAGGGTTGTCGACGCTTAAACAATTCACCTTTCATAAGTAAAAAGCTCATCCTGCCTCTCGCGACAACTAATGCGGCTTATATCGATTACGGGTTTTATATTTCTTTATAACCTTATCACGAGCAGAAGTAAGCTTGTCAACTCACTCTTCATTACCAACAATGTGCATTTGTAGTTGTAGCAATTTTATATATGCACAAAAACATTTACCGATTGATTGTGGCGGAGGTGCCATCGGTGTTTAGAAATGGTTTCGATATAAAGATCGGATTTGTTCATTTAGTGGTACAACCTTACCACTTCTCAATATTCTTCCGGAAAGGCATCTATTCTTGTATTAAGGAGCGGTACACAGTATTATACGGTCTCGCCCCTTTTATGTGTTTCCGCTATAAATACCGGCACAAAGATTGCCACAATCATTTAGATTGCTACGGCTACAGTGACCCTGTCTCGATTCACCGAAATTATCAGGAAGGCCAACGCTCACGTGTCTCTCGATCGCTGTAAACGAATGCAAGTGAAATGATAGTAAGTGACCGAGAGATTTAAGATAGAAAGACCGATTGAGCTCCGGCTAAGTGCACTAATGAGCAATTGGTGGAAACGGCCGCACTGGGATAAAAAACAGCTTAAAGGGCGAAGATGATTGATGTAGAAGGACATTAGTTCTCGGGCAAAGAATAGTGGAAGATGAGGATGAGGAATATTCTCTGCCATATGCCGACACGGAGAAGATCGCCATCAGGTACGCGACCATGATCATAGAATCAATCAAAATTAAAGGTGCGATCGCAAGTCTTTCGACGTGTACCACACTAAACGATCGCAATCAGGATGAGCGATCACAATCTAGTGCGCGATTACGATTGGGATTACAATCACGATCATGTGGCTTTTCAACACACCACATCTGTATAGTGATCGCGATATGGAAGGAGACCTCGACCGAAGACGCGATCGCAACTGGGTGGATGTATACTACACCACACAACCGCGATATGGAAGGAGATCGAGGGCGCGATCGCAACCTTTGGGTGTTAACAACACGACGCAACCGCGATATGGATGGAGATCGCGATACAGATGCGATCAGGTGGATGTGTATCACACCAATCGATCGAAGACTCGCGAGTAGAATCTCACATGAAGTAGGCCACGTCGTGCAAGGGGACTACAGCAGGTCCGGAGCCCTTGGAAAGCATGGTAGAGGGTTTATGTTGATTGATTTAACATACAACAGAGTTCAATTTGCATAAAGAAAACGTGTCGACTTCTACTACGTGTTGGTTTACTGGCCACAAGACGTCAGCAAAAGCTGCATACTTAAACAAGTGATATCCTTGGATGGTTTTTCCAGACATCAATGGAACCTTAAAGCAAACCACTAACTGAGATTAAACGCATTAAATAAGTAAAAGAAATAGTGTAAGATCGCGAGACGGCTTAAGTGTTCAAGATCTCGCGAATAAAGTATCTACTTTGATCAAGAAAATCTCGTAGAAATCTGTTGAAAAATCGCTTGAGTGGCGGAGTGCAAATGCACAGTAAATATATATAGGTCCTTATTTAGCAACTTTTTTCTTGCTATTCTAAGCCTAATAAATTCTTCGACTATACAACAGTAATCGACACTACGCGCATTACTCGTTTTATATTCGCGCATGGGTAACCTACTCTATACAAATTACTCATTATATGGTCAGACATGAGGAATCCACACTACTAGTATTACTTTTGGGATAGACGCACTAATAATCTCCAATTGTACCTTCAGTTTGTCACTCGCTGGACAAGGCGCATCTTCATAAACACTCCCACTCGACTCGGCAGCGACCTTAATACCCAGCCGTGTGCGCAAAGCGTCGAACTGCACGGCGGCGATTGGTTTGTTCATGAGATCTGCGAGCATGTCTTGCGTAGAAAATACTCCAGCTCCACTTGACCGTACTCGACATTCTCGCGCACAAATTTATAAGTGGATGCCGATGTTCTTGGTGCGCTTGTGGGGATCCGGTTTATTGTCCAACGCTATCGGTCCTTGGATGTCTTCAAATACCTTTATGGAGCCTTTTCCCGCCTCTTCATCAAGCTAGCGCATGTAGACCCTGAGCTATACTGCTTCTTCGTTTGCTTCTGACAGTGCCATGTACTTCACCTACGTCGACGAGAGAGCCACAGTGCGCTGCTTCTTGCTACGCCAACTAATACATTCGACGTTGAGCACAAACACGTAGCCGCTGGTGCTGCGCCGAGACTCGATGTCACCTGCTTAGTCGGCATCCGAGTAGCCGACCGGATCAATGTCGTCGGACCCTGAGCAGAAAATTCCGTGTATCAATGTCGCTTGTATATACCGAAACACGCTCTTGAGAGCTTGCCAGTATGTTGGACACGGATCAGCGGTGAACTGGATTAGTGTTTGTCCATCTGCGGCGAGATCAGGACGGGTGCCGACCATTAGGTACATCAATGCACCGACCTCACTACGGTATGGCACGCCCTTCATGGTTTCTAAATGTTTGCAACCACCTAGCACATGAGCTTGGTCAGCTTTAGTCCGGGGTCTTGTGGTGTTTTCACAGGCTTACCGTCTTGGATGAAGAACTTGGTCAAGATCGACTGCACAAACTTGGCCTGTCGCATCGATACATCAAGTGACTTTCCGTCGCGCTTAACTTGTATTCCAAGAAAAAACTTGAGTTCAACGTGGTCGGAAATCTCGAAGCGCTTACTCAGAGCACGCTTAGTCGTTGCGAGTAGGTTAATGTCGTTGCTTGCGAGGATGAGGTCGTCGACGTAGATCACCACAAACATCATATTCGATCCATCACGCTTGAAATAAACGCAGTGGTTTATCTCGCACCTGGTGAAACCTATCTTGCGCTTGAAGTCATCAATTGTGTGGTCCCACTTACGAGGTGACTGCTTGAAGCCTTACAACGCGCGCTTGAGCTTGCATTCACGATCCGGGTGTATGGACTCGGCGAAACCTTCGGGTTGCTTCATGATGATCTCTTTATTGAGTAGGTAGTAAAGGAATACCGTCTTGACGTCCATCTGGTGCAACACGAGGTTTTACTGTACCGCGATACTCAATATCACCCGAATTGACGTGAACTTGGCCGCTGGCGCGAATGTTTCTTTTAAGCCCACGCCGCACTTCTGCAGAAATCCATTCGCCACCAGACGCGCCTTGTATCGCTCGATGAGGCCTTCGGCTGTCTCCTTCACCTTGAAGAACCACTTGCTGCTGACGTATTTGTGATCACGCGGCAGAGGTACAAGTTTCCATGTCTTGTTCTTGGCCAGACACTCGAACTCGGAGTTGCACGCTTCCTTCCACTTGTTTGCGTCGCTGGATTCCGTCGCTGACACGAACGATGTAGGCAAATATAACACTGAATGCAAGACATGAGCACATTCTTATTATTCGTGTTCTTACTCGATTGATGCGAGCATGGCCGACATGGATTTCGAGAGATGTTCTTGGGACTTGTGCTGGTGGTATGCTTGCTCAACTTGTGCGGTCCACGAATCCGTTGCATTTTCAACTGGTGGATGGGACAGGTTCTCGAGCGGGTGCGTCCGCTAATGATACTTGAATCCTGGTGCGTAATCGACATTCGGTTGCTGGGTACTTGCGGTCGCTGATGGCGTTAAATTTGATACCACTGCGGCTGCTCGTTGCTTCGAGTCGGTGCAGACGACTGCTCTACAGCTGCTCGTTCATGGCTTTTTATGTCTTGACTGTAGTAGCCGCTATTGACTTTACTTTTGGTCTCTTCACCTTCGTCACGGAACTCGAACGGCTTGGTGGTGACTTGTTTACGCTTTCCGTTGTCGAGGTGTCTTCCATTAATTGCGCGTCGCGACTCACAAGTATTTGACTCGTTGATAATTCTTCGAATCGATATGCTTCTCGTGATCCGAGGTTCCGTCAATCCGCACAAACTTGCTCGCGGGTCCAACTTTGACTGCTTCTCCTTCGCAATGTGGACGTAGGCATGGCAACCGAACACCTTGATGTTGGCGAGCAACGGCTTCTTCTTCGTATATTATTCATACGGGGACTTGTGTGGATCTTGGGCGCGGGTCGGGAGACGATTATGAATGAACAGTGCAGTAATAACTGCATCGATCCAGTACTTGTTTGACAAGACGGCGTATTAGAGCATGTACCGCGCACCCTCGATCAAAGTTCGGTTTATCCGAGCGGAAACTCCATTCAACCGGAACGTATGGTGGCTTAAGCTTCTGAATGATGCCTCGGTAGGCGCAGAACTTGGCAAACTTGGTCGAATTGTGCTCACCACCGTTGCCGCTTCAAAGTACATTAATTCGACTGCCGATCTGGTATTCCACCAAATCCACAAATAGCACAAACTTATCGAATACTTCTGGCATGTTCCGCATCAGGTGCACCGCGCAGAATCGAGACTTGTCATCGATGAATGGCACGAAGTACCGCATGCCACCAAATGTCGGGGTCCTCATGGGTCCGCACACATCGCTGTGTACGACTTTCTAGAGTCTTGGCTCAATCCGTCGTAGGTGAATGGAACTGGACGCGAGTCTGCTTGCCGAGAGCACTGCCGCCACATAGCTCCCACTTCTTCACTGACACGATTTCGAGTTCGTCAGCAAGATTCTTTCTTACGATGGCATCGAGTCCTCCATAGCCGATGTGACCGAGTTGAAGATGCCAAAGATACAATTTGTTAACCACGGCGTCTTGAGTTGCTCTTGCCATGTTCACTTTCCCGACTGGTACTGGTGTCATGTTGAGCTTGAACAGAACTTTATCGCCTCGAGTGACGATATCACTCTTAGCACCCTTGAGTTGCACCACGCACCGTTGTTGTCAAAGGTGACATGCGTGACATCCTTGGTGAAGAGTCCAACTGAGATCCAGTTGCGACTGAGATTCGGGGTGTGCCACACGCTTATGAGCACAACGTTCTTTGTGCCGCTTGGAGTATTCACTTACATCGCAATGTCGACAATACCGATCGCTTAGACGACGCCGTCGTCGGCAAGATGCACGTCAATTAGGTCGATCTTCTTGTAGTCCTTCATGAAAACCTTGGTGTGCGACATATGTTAAGTCGCATCAGAGTCGATCAGCCACGCTGATGCTGAGCTCCACTTGTCTTGGGCCTTCTCGACCAAGATAAGATACTCGCGGGAGTCCTCATCACGCACAAAATTTGCACGCTGTAATCGTTGTCGAGGGTTGCCGTTGTTGTCTTGGATCCGCGAGGGGCACTTCGTGATCCAATGACCCCTTTTGTAGTAGTGGTTGCACGCGCCAATCTTTCTCACTGGCAGCCCACTGCGAATCTTGACGCTTGACATGAACGCATGGCCAACAACGGCTCCGTTGTCTCCTTGATCCTTGCCCTATATGTTTTAAACAAAAGCTGAGACGGCACGATTTCCGACGTCAGTGTGTAGACACGCGACTCCAATGCCGTGATCAGAAACGGATACGACTCGCTCAGACTTCCGAGAAGCGTGATCACCAAGTCTTCCTCACTGATTGGAGCACCGACCGCGTCGAGTCGTTTCGCCAGCATCCTGAGCGTGATTAAGTGCGCGGGCACATCATGACCTTCATTCATCGTAGTCGTGAAGAAACGACGACAAAGAAAAAGCTTGTTCGCAAGACTCTTCTTCTCGAAAGGGCCCTTCACACATTACGTAGCTGGTAATGCGGCGTTTATAAACGTGGACATACAGCAGCAGTTGCTTTTACATACACGGGTGGATGCAGTGCTTGCAGTCACACCAACACGCGCTCGAGCCGTAGTCGTAGGATGAACACGCGCACAAGAACCAGCAGCAGGTCCAGCTCTCACACTGGCAGCAACGGCCTGGATCGGCTATCACACGGGCGCGTCCACCTTGGACAGTGCTTTTTGCCTCGCTAGACGTCGTGCTTGTCTTGAATGGCGCCGCGACTTCCTTCTAGGGTGTCCCCTGATGCACGGATGTCTTGTTTGCGCCCGTCGCCTCCGTGTCTGTGTCTTATAAGTCCTTCTTCTCCAGCACTACCTGCACCTCAAATTCATGCTGGACCTTGAGCTGATCTTGTGTGGCCTTCAAATGCTGCAGTTGATTCTAGCACTTATGGCCTCAGCCGTTTCAGCGCGTTGCCGGAGCGCTGATGCTTCGCTTCCCCTCTTAAGCCGCGCCTTAATTGTGTCGTCACGCTCATTTTGGACACGCTATAACAGGCCTGCTTTCAGAGCACTGATGCGCCGCGTCAGAGCAACGACTTGCTCTTGTAGCGCGTCGTTTGCGCGTGTGAGCTTGCTGTACGCATGCAAGATTGCGTCGCATGTGCTTCGGGCAATTGCTGTGGTGTTAATTTCAAATTGGAGAGCATATTGGAGAATATCATAGAACCACGTAGGGCAGCGGCAAAGTGGTCATCAAAAAAATTAATAAGTTACGTTAAGCGGAGGTGATATGGAAAATGGACTTCTTTAACTGAGAGAGAAGAGGCAGTGAGCCACGTTAAACATGGAGTAAAATTGCGCTAAAAACGAGCGTGAGGGTGGCGGCAATTGGATCAAGGCATTTATAAAATGAAAGGAGACGATGCAGTCGACGAGACCAAAAGATGTGATGGGTTGAACCGTGTAAGTAGGTTCTATTCGTGTTAGAGGTATGAGAGTTGCGATATGCATTGATTAAATGCATTATGGACAGCTCGACAAAAGATATTAGGCTACCTGCAATGTTCCATCCCATGTCACAAGTAGTTACGATTAAGTGTACTTGTTACCTAAGTAGGGTGGCTACCCCCGAAGTAGCCAATGTAGCGCGTCGCATACTTCTAGCTAGTTTAATTTGTTGGACGTATGAATAGCCATTAAGGCACAGACACGTAGATTGAGTGGTTCCCACGACCCCAAGGAAACCATTCATACGTAGGATGGTAAATGAAAAAAAGCAGAGTACACAATACTTGACACCTAAGACTTGGGCTTTACGGATTCCTTAACCGTCGAATAGTTAAGCGAGGTACGGGCTATTACAGCACGTTACACTACCAGCTATCGTTCCGCTGTTCAATATGCTGTGTCGAACGGCAACAGAGATAGTTTCGCTGATCAATTAAGCACAAGATTATAATAATGCTATGACTACGTATTCAACTTCGCACTAGCGCTTTCTTCGCCGTTCTGACATAAACGAGGTCGTTACGATGAAGCCACCGCTACCCTCTATAGCTTTGAGGCCACTAAAAA